>CABHPP010141237.1:5248-51695 GCA_902168425.1 Peromyscus attwateri
CCAAGAAGTATTTCTTTTGGTAACTCCAAGTGTGAAGACAGCTGTGCAGTTTCCTGGTGCTTACCTCAGTTCAAGCAACAGTCCAAACGAGGAAATGAGACTACACCCCCACCAAAGACAGACCTGCACCCTGGTAATGAGCTGAAGGAAACTGTCACAGTCTGTGATCGGCGTGATTTCTATCTAAAACTTAGAAGCTGTTCTTTGCCTGGCATTACCAAAGAAATGAATTGACACAGATTGACTTAAAACTGCCTGAAAAGACAGAAGAGATCATTTTTTTTAGTCTGACATATGGACCATCATTCTATAGAATGTTTTAATTCACTTTGCACGGGAGTCTGGAATAAAATGAGAAATGTTCAAGGCTTCCCCGTCCCAAGGATGATAGTTATTTGGAATGCACCATGGAATGTTAAGGAGTCATATTTCAACATTAAGCAAAGGCTCTCTTGAACATCTCTTGCTTCCATCTTACTTCACATTGCTTAATACTTGTTTATTTCCTGGATTTCTAAGCCTACATTTTAAGGCTTCCTTTTAATCTGTTCAGCAAAGTACATAAAGATCCGTAAAGCAAAACTGCCTTATTATTTCTAAATGGCCCTTTGAAAAATTTGAAAGTCACCTCTTCCTTTCGTGTCAAAGCATGGATTTCCTTTACCCTTGGGACTCTTCACTCTAGGACAGCAGGCTTCCAAGTTTTGATCACGACTCACAGTAGAACATGCTTTGAACCAAAGCTGCACAAAGCTGTTCTTTACCCCTCCTTGGCAAGCTGCATTCTGAAGCTTCTTTCCAGAACCCACACCGAATTCATGGCCAGTGTGTCCTGGCTGGCAATTTGGAACAAAACAAACACAGACACACACACAGACACACACACACACACACACACACACACACACACACACACACCAACTGGTATGCCTTGTTCTGAAGTTCCAAGCCTATGTTTTTCAATTATTGCAGGAAGGAAAAAAAAATCCTTTCTCTTCTGCCTCACTGTGAGGGGGTAGACTTGGTCTTTAGGATACCCTCTTCTTTTAACTTGGCTCTTGATGCCTTTCGTAGTTAAGGGTATCTTTTGGATTCAGAGTGAAAGCTCCTAGTGTTCAGCAGATGATTATATCCTTTCTTGCTATCACAGTGGGCTTCTGCCATAGAGCTTCATAGTTACTGTGTAGAGATGAAAGCCATGACTCTTTAGTTGGCCGTAATTCTAATGCAGTAAGAGTCTCATAGAGCCGGAGACTTCTCACTTCTTCTGCTTTTGAGAATTCTTATTTGTGACCACATTCTTGAATGTATTAGTGGAAGTCTGGCTTTGTAAGTCAAGGGCAGATGGGAAGGTCTGATGTTATATCCACCTGTTCAGTCCTTTCTGGGAGCTAGCTTGCTTTCTGTTCTTCAGTTGCTCTGATTAGAAAATACTCGGGACTGAGTATTAAGGGAAGAAGAGAGGGATAGGCAAACTGACAGTAGAGTGACGGTAGATGGCACACTGCCAGCCAAGTTAAAATGTTTGTTGATTTCTCTGCTGGGTCCCAGGGCCACCTCTAACCAGCTACTTAGCACTTTCTCTGTGGCTCCCTTCACTGACAGACTCTTGTTGTGGGGACTGGAAAACACATTTTGCGATCAGCAGGACTCTTTGTAGTGTTTGACTTGATATCTGGAACATTCTGGATCTAACCCAAGTCTATGGTCTGTGAGGTCAGCCTGGTGGGACTGAGGCTCACCCGAGGCCCTGAGTTTGGGAGAGGAAGGCCGTGTGGCACAGCAGTACTCTTCCTGTTCCTGGAAGGGAGGCTCGCCGACAGCTTTTCTCTAGGTTGGTTCTCTTTGGTTGAGCCATTGAGTACTGAAGAAATATTTTCCTGGCAAGGCCAAAGCAAGCGAGGAAGGGCAGGCTGTGCTCTGGCTTGTGGGAAGTAGACAAACAGCACAGATGTGGGCGTCTGGCACACTGACTCAGATCCCAGCTCAGGTACTTCCTTAGTAGCTATGTGACCTTGAGCAACGTTGCCAGGTTCCCATTTTCTCACATATAAAATGAGGCTCATATAATAAAAACGTTCAAGCTTTAATTGGAATTTTAGGGCTATAATGCTACTTGCTGAGGTGGTCAGCACATGGGGGGTTCTCTCCTTGAAGGGAGAGAACCGGCTGGGAGCACTGAGCTGATCCTCCAGGTCCCTACCTACCTAGGTCAGCAGTCCCCACCTGATGTGGGCTGGGGGCCGCACACCACCTTTCCTAAATCAGCACTTCCGGTGAACGCTAGAGTCAGTCACATCTGTCCCCTTTTGTACAGTCCCGGGCTCAGGCTGTTTTCTTTTATTGGACATCTAGGAGTAGGAGAGAATTTATGTGCTTGGGATGCCATTTTTTGGTTTCATCTGTGGGATTAAGATGCCTTACTCTGGGGTCTTTGGCCCTGATGGAATAGAAATCTGATTAGAAGCTCTTGGTATTGTGCCATAAATCATTACCCCTCTACATTCTGTTCCTATAAAACAGGGATAACAATGTGGCTCCGTCTTTTAGGAGTTTGAGTGCATTAGCTAATGATAAGAGACCTTAAAAATACCAAATTTCCATGAGTGCCAAGAACTTTTGTAATGACACATTTGCATTATTTTGCTTGACATCCTTAAGAGCTGAGTTTTAAACAAGGGAAACCTAGGGCGGATTTCTCTTTTCTTAATTGGAGAGCAAGAGCTGAACCCCTGGGAGTGTTCAGGATGTTAACTCTCAGGAGCTGGGGGGAAGTCCTGAAGTAGCCCAGGAGCAACTGGCTTGGGTTGCACAGACATGGAGGACGAGCGTGAGATAGAAGTGTAGTTGTGTCCTCAGAGAGACACCTGGAAACCTTTCTCCTCTAGGAAATCATTTTAGGACTGAAGGGCTTCTTCAAAGATGTCACTGGTAATATGTTGAATCCCTTCAGTCAGAGCTTAGAATAACAGACATTTTAAAAAAGGGGTGCATACGTGGTGATAAACTGGTGCCATTTGTTAGCTGATGTTTTTTTATTTTGTTTCAGGCAGTGGAGCGACGGCCGTGGTTCAGGCAGCCCTCTGCAAACCCAGGCAAGAACGTGTAGCCATAAAGCGGATCAACCTGGAAAAATGCCAGACGAGTATGGATGAGCTATTAGTGAGTATAAGGGGAGGGGATGCCTGCTGCTGGCTCTTCCTGGGCAAGCAGGGAGACCTGGGCTTGTGGAGATGGGTGAGACAAGAGCATAGTGTTGGTGGATAGTGTTTCTTGGGAATCTACCACAACCCTGAGTTTTTCTCTACCTCGTGAATAAGGAGCTTTGATGTGCAGTCTTCAGGCTGCACAGCCCCAGCGGTCTCAGTGTGACACTCTATTTTGTACACATTCTATATACAAAGGAGCACATTCCACACTCTGACCTGAGGTCATGTGATTTCTGACCCTAGAGTTCAGATGTCCGCCGCCTTCTGGGCCTTATCTGAGAGTTCATGACACAGCGATGAATTCCTCCAGAAGTATTTTTTTTTTGGTCATTTCTGCTTTTATAAGTCACAAAATCATATACAACTTTAAGTTTTTGGTTTTTTTTTTTTTTTTTTTTTTTTTTTTTTTATAATACACAAAATATTATATACATTTTTTTTTTTTTTTTTTTTTTTTTTTTTTTTTTTTTTGGTAATGTACTATAGATTGCATTTGGCTGACGTTACAAGTTTGTTACTCTTATGTGGTTCCCTTGTATCTCCATTTGAAATGAAGCACTTACATAAATAAATAAATAAATAAATAAATAAATAAATAAATAAATAGCTGGAGCTTGTCTGTGTAGCTCCGACTACAGTAGCATTGGTTGGTTGAAGGAACATTTGCTTTGGGCTTAACTGACTCATTATTAAATGAACAGCTTAGCAAATGGTTATTAGTTACCCAGCAAACTGTGAAGGGTTTTAGAGCTTAATCTCATAAATATAGTTGTCTTTCTGCCTGCCAGTTTCATTTTTTTTTGTCCCGTTTGGCCATTTATTTCAGGATAAAACTGCAGTGGAGGAGTTGACTGATGGGTTATCCCGACACTAATCCCAGCACAAATATTAGTCCAGTAGCACCATACAAGCTACAGAGTATAATGACAGTTGGCCCCACATAAAGAAGCCTTTTGTTTTATTCTACACTGGGAATGGAATGCCATTAACAAGAGCTTTTTGTCTCTCCTCAGAATATAGCTTTTATTTCAGGCTTAATTACAGTACACTATAGTATAAATTAAGTTCAAGGGTAAAGCTGTACTTTTCCAGATCTGTTTGGCCTTCCATTTTTAATAAGTTACACAATACATAGATCTCACTGGGATTGAAGCAAAGGACTGGCAGCCAAAGCCCAGATTAAAGCAAGGGCTTCTGCAATTAAATGCTAATTTAAAAAGTCATTCATTTATTTTTTTTTCTTCCCTCTCAAAATTTCAGCTGTGCATGGCTTAATGGGCGTTGCTGCTGCATAGGACTTATCTGTTTCTGACGGTGTAGTGACCAGTACAATTGTGCCTTTGTCGTTTACCAGTCCTCAAGGTCACCTTCCCTGAGTGGAAAAAGCATTGAATAAACTGTGGGGAGAGTTGGGGCCCCTGCTTCAGCCACCAACTTGTTTTTAACTTCAGTTGCATTGCCTAATAGCTTTGGGTCATTTTAAGAGAGAGCTGAACTGGAAGATCTTTAAGGTCTCTTGGGAGTCTTCAAATTCTGTGGCTGTGCATGAGGGTGCAGAATTTTTGTTTTGTTTTGTTTTTGTTTTTTGTTTTCCAATGTGAACTGTACATTAACATTTGTGCACAGCCCCAGCCACCTTTTTATTACCAGCCAAATATTCACATAGAGTGTACAGTCGGAGTGCCCTTGCACCGCAGTCTGGGAAGCAGCTTTTGGGCTGCACTGGTGCTGTGGTCTGGGCTCTTTTAAGCTCCTAGTTGCCCAGGGCCGTTGGTAGTTTTTTTTTTTTTTTTTAATCACAGTTGACAAACAAGCCCAATGGCCCCATTAGGGCCAGATTGGAGACCAACAGAGACTTCCTTACTCCAGTCTCTTTCTTCCATTTCCTAGGACCGGTAAGCTTACCATCACAGGCTGTAGGCAACTTAGCTGTCTAGTTAAGGACTGGGCTCTTTATTCCTTTCTGCTTGGCTCCATCAGTCTATCTGTTAGCAGTGGTCAATTTATTTTTCTGACCCTGTTTCTCTCACTGTAGTGCCCAAGCTGTGTAGAATACATGCATACTTATTTATTTTAAGTATAATAAAATACATGTAATAAATAAATATAATAAAGTGATGATGAAATTTCCAGTTTAAAGGATGCTCAATTAATTAATGTATTGCTTTGGTCTTTACTCAGCGTTGAACCTTTGCTCTTTCAGTGCTTTGGTCTGGAGATGGTGGGGGGAATGGCGCTGGTCCTTCAGGATATACTACGATTCCTAATTTCTTTTCACACAAAAAATGATTAAGGATTTGGAGTCTAGCCTGCCCAAGGTCATTAATATAGCCTGCCCTTGCAGTCCAGATGATTGACACGGGAGCTTTGTGTGGAACAGAGCCACTGTGTCCTTTCCCCTTCCAGTACTGCTGTTGCTTGCACTTTTATTATTCCTGTGGTTTCACATTTTGGCAGTGTTTGGACATCCGGTAGCCTAGTAATCCTTTAATTCCATGAGTGTGTATTATCTCCAGGTTGGGGCACTGCATCCTCTCACAGAGGGTGTCATGTGTTAACTGGAAACCATTGTTCTTAGAAGAAACAATGGCCACTGGGGTCTTTATCTTGTGAGAGCATTATGTCATAGAAGTCACAATTATCAACTATTTACTAATTCTTGGAACATCTGCCTCCCTCAAGGAATTTTTCACCCCCTGATGCCTACTCCCTGGTCTGTTCCCAAGCCTAAATTCTCTCCTGGGGTTCATGACTCTTGTCCCATGGTAAGGGGAATTTACATGCAGAGCCCGATGTAATGCCACACAGCAGTTTTGGACAGTTGACCACACAGACTCACTGTCCCTTTGACTGTGGTCATGGCCTTGGCTCCAGGTTTTGCTGAAGAAGGAGACAAACTGTTAAAAGTGTTAATCACTGTGCCAGCTTCTCCAAGAATATAAATGTCAGATGAGCTCATTGGTACTGAATAACTGCTGATTTAAACTTATCTGTTGAAATGAGTTCTGCTATAATTCTTCAAGGTTAAGCTGGTTGAAGATATAAAAATACATTTATCTCTTTATTGGATACTTACTTAAGCATCATTTCTATAGTGGGCTTAGTCTGTGAGAAGGTTAAGATGCAGGTGTGTATATTGAATTTCAAGGCTAGTTGTTCATGCAAAACTTTGTTTTATGCAGTTCAACAGTAATTAGAGGCGAGCACTCTGCAGTGAATGGTTTCATTCAAGTATTGGCTGACATTTTAGTACTCTAAACTTGTGCTCTCTGTATCCTTTTGCATTTTTCTTGTCATTTTGGAGTTTACCTGTAACTGATTATAGCCTGTCAGGGAGAAATGATTGTGGTGGATAAGGTGTATGGCTGGTCTGCTCACCATGGTCTACTCACCCATTCCACAGTGATACTGCTATGAATGGAAATTTGAAGTAGCATATCACCTCTGGGAGATATTTTCAGTTGTGAAGCAGGAATTCATTCACTTCAGTCTTACCAGCCGCTTTAGAAGCCAGAGGTCCCTGTTCATGGGAAACCCTGGACTAGTAAATTGGCCTCTTCATGTGGGGAGAGGAGAAGTGAGGTTGTTGAGCCGTGGCTGTCTTTCTCTCCCTCCATTGGTTTCCAGCCACTTGAGCAGATTGATAGACAGAGTGCCGGCTCTCCAGTGGGAACTTGAGACTTGCTAAGTGAGTCTGACCCATTGTCCTGAGGACTGGTGAGCTCCCACTGGAGAGGGTTTTGAGCTTCTTCCCCAGTTTGTGGTCAGCCTCAAAGGGTGGGCACACTATCCCAGGGCGCTTTTGGCTTTTCTTAAAACCTGTTATATAAGTGGAGAATTAATCATCTTTCTTGAAGGCACTTGTCCTTTCAGACCTTCATCAGAGGATAAAATAAATTCCATAAACATACCATTCATTTTTATTTACCTTACAATTCTACTGTCCCAGCCATCAGAATGCTGCCCTTTACTTTATCTACTGGCTGCTGAACATTTTTGACTCATCTGCTAATTTGGCTGTTTTGTTTTTGGTTTTGTTAGAATGTTGTTTTGTTTTGTATTGTTTCTTTGACAGGATCTCACCATGAAGCCCATATTTGCCTTACACTTGACTTCTCCTGCCTCAGTTTCCTACGTGCTAGGATTATAGATGTGTTCCCCAGCATCTTCTTGAACCCTAGGCTTTAACCATACGCCCACCTCTTTTTGTTTTTTTTTTTTTTCCTTACTTGAGTTCCTACGTTTTCAGTCTGTCTTTGGTTGAGTTATGGGCAACTCAGCTTCATCTCCTCATCCATCCGTGTACAGCAACGCCATTGAGTATGCAGTTCAATCATTAGGCTGTACATTGTAGGAGACACCCTCACCCAGGAGATGAAGTACTTGCCTCTTTAAGAGAGCAAGGCAGTGGGAGCAGGAGAGAAAAAAGAAAGGGAAAAAATAATTTAGGGATTACATTATGAAATCGTGTAATGGTTTTTGCTTGTGATGGAGGACAGGTGAGAACAAAGTCATTTGAAAGGAAACAGTGACAATACAAAGTGATAGCTGCTGAAACTGTGTTGAGGAAAAAAGGTCCCAGAGCCAACGGACTTGTGTACTTCCCACTTACCCCCAGGCGCTGTTACCTGGGGTAGGGAGAACTCACTTTCACCCCAGGCCTCCATCTCCTTCTAAGAGAATCATACTAGATGGCAAAAAATTATGGTTCTTTTAAAGCTTAGTTCTTTAAAAACATACCCTTCGAAGATTCACTTAAACAAGAATACAAATTCCTAACAAATCGTGCTTACATTGAATGTAGTTATTGTGCTGTGCCAATGAAAGTCTATTGTCCAGTCCTAGATTGGGGCGCGCAGTGCGCCCTCTTCTTCCCTAGGTATGGGGTGACAGCCTTTCAGTCTCTAAGTTGCCTTCAATTGTCAGAGTTCTGGCTTTTGCCCTTCTCTTTGGAAAGGCAGTTTTCTCTGTCTCAGACAAGATTCATCGATTAATCAAGACTTTTTTTCCTCCTCAGCAAAAAGACGTTTGCTTTCTGCTGCTGGGCTATTGTTTCTCCTTTCTCTGCATCTTCTGTTTGCTCTCTCCCTTCCACCCTCTTGTCTTCTCTCCCCCTCCTGAGCATCATAAACTAGCTTTGAATTATAGAGTGTTTTGAAGAAACAAAAGCTTTGGAAAGATCCCTGCTTTAATGATCATTTTGAGAGGAATAATTAATCTCTAACCAAGATGAGATGCAGGTTTTCCCATCTCTTTATTGCAGTGACATTATCTGAGGCGCTTTGAGCAGAAGTTCCCCCTTTGCTTAAGGCTTAAAGAAAACAAACAAGCAGTGCCTCCCCCAAACAAAACAAACCTTGCCTGTGCTGTATTAGCAAAGCTGATCCTTTTGCAAGTCTTGTTTGTTTTTTATTGTGGGAAGATCGTTCCGCTTAGAAAGCTTTTCCTCCTTTGTGAGTTGGCCTCTCAACAGTACAGTTTATGGGTGTGTTTTCTCTGTTCCATCTGCGGAAGTAGTTTTTAAATCCGTTTGTATGTATTGATTTTGTAATTAGTAAATTGTCTATCCATACTACGTTGTCTATCCACACTGAAGCTCATCCTTCCTCAGTTGTGGGACACATTGTAGTCTAGTTCATTGTCATCTTTTATGCTACGTCATAGTAAAACAACGCAAGCCCACTTCCCTGCATGCAGCACCATTTGAACATTTCAGATCTCAGCCTCAAGTTTTCGGCTTTCTTGCTGTTCAGCTTTGTAATTATTTTCATATGTTTTAGTGGTTGTGTGTTTTTTCAAGTACTGTCCCCTTGGAGGCAGGATTCAAAATGGAATTTGGGGGAGGCTGTTTTGAAGATGTGGACACATTTTAAAGAAACCAGAAAATAATTACTTATATGCAAAGCAGGTTCATTTATGTAGTTCTGGACTTCCATTATTAGCTTATAAATATGTATAATTAGGTTAGAAAATTAGTTTTCAGTTTTAGAATATCATTTTAAAAGTTATGTCATAGTTTCTTCAAATACTAATTAAATAATACTAATTGAATTTAAATTTAAATGTATTTAAATATAGTTGTTAGAAAAGTTTGCCAAGATGGCAAAATCTGATTTTTTTTCAAAAAGTGAATAAAAAAGGACACTGCAAAAGAGAATTCTTTGAGTTTCTGTTTGTCAGCAGCAGAGACCAACCTAGTGTGTGTTCATACACAGGAGGAGCAGAACTACCTAGTGTGTGTTCATATGCACAGGAGGTGCAGACCTACCTAGTGTGAGTTCATATGCACAGAAGGAGCAGATCTACCTAGTGTGAGTTCATATGCACAGAAGGAGCAGGTCTACCTAGTGTGAGTTCATATGCACAGAAGGAGCAGGTCTACCTAGTGTGAGTTCATATGCACAGAAGGAGCAGGTCTACCTAGTGTGTGTTCATACACAGGAGGAGTAGATCTACCTAGTGTGCATTCATACACAGGAGGAGCAGACCTTTCTAGCATGTGTTCATATGCACAGGAGGAACAGACCTTCCTAGTGTGTGTTCATATGCACAGGAGGAGCAGACCTTCCTAGTGTGTGTTCATAAGCACAGGATGGGTAGATCTACCTAGTGTGTGCTCATACACAGGAAGAAGTGTGGAAGGCACTTCAGATTGAATGCATGTTTAGTCATATGTCTCTTTTTCTGATGCTGAGGACTGAAGCTGGGATCTCACACATGCTGGACAGGTACCCTAAGCCACACTCTGTGTCTCATTGTGTTGTACCTCCTGTCCTCTTTCTCCAGCTCTGCACAATGTTTGGGTTGAGGCAAATGCTTTTGCCCTTTCCTGCTACCTCTTTTCTATTTTCGTTTGGGTTTTCCACAGGGAATAAAGCCTCGCCTGCAAACTGAGCACTGTGAAGTGTGCAGGAAAAGTGTGCAGAAGGCTGGGGACGGGTCTCTCCCTGGGGCAGGAGGGTTCTTCCTGGCAGAACTCCATTGGGGCCCTGTACTCAGGCATGGGACAGGATGCTCCTCAGAAGTCAGGTTTCACCTCACATTCCTGGTCATTTGGTGCTCACAGGAAAGCCTGTAACAGTACAGTTGCCTTCTTGGTTCCCAGGAGTTTGACAAGCCAGTGACCAAAGAAATTCCCCATTTCTGTTCATCCACCTGAAGTTTTTGAGTATTCCTAACCACAGACAGTTGTGGATAGCTGAGCCTTATTCTGGTTCCAGGGTGATAACCTTAGAGCTGTGTGTGTGTGTGTGTGTGTGCGTGCGTGCATGATTTTTACATATTATACATATTACTATTACGAACAGCTTTGCGTCTACACAACCCTGTGACGTACATCCTGTTCTGTCGGTGAGCAGATACTCCCCTCTACTCCTGAGGGATTTTTCAGCCTCTGACCGCCCTGATACTTCACACTGTGACAACGGCTCCACTTTTACAGCTTCCCAACACGGATTTAAGCAGGCACAGAATTCGCCCTTCGCTTATTGAAGTTTTCTGTGTCTTTCCGTTTTCAGATTACCTAGAGCATTCCCACTTGTAATCTTGATGTCAGTTAGAATGTACTTCCATAATCTCAGGTACCAACCACAGGAAAATAGTCACAGCAGTAGATGGCAGAGCCCATTTTTTTTTTTTTTTCATTTCTAACACTGTAAGATAGGATATTTGACTCACTCCTTGAATTGAGTTTTCTCTGTTGATACCATTCCCCTAAAAGATGCAAGGGTTTGCCTCATAATAGTATATCATTTTCATAATTAAAAAGATTGATGGAACTGTTTATAATTGAAAGTGACAGACAGAAATATACATTGCCCTTGTAAAAGCTTTGTTAATCTTCTTCTGATTTTTGGCAAACATTAAAAATTGCTTGCTTATTATTATTTACCTCCTTTGAAATTATTTAATTAGTTTGTTCTTGAGATAGAGTCTCATGTTTGCTCAGGCTGGCCTAAAATTCTGTATTTAGCAGTGTTAAACTGATCCTTCTGTGTCCAGTCAATAGATGGAACATGTGCCGCCATGTTCAGTTTTATATGGTGCTGGGGATTGGAATCGAGGCTTCCTGCTTCGTACGCAGGCACTCTACCAATTGAGCTACATCCTCAGCCCTTCTTACTGGTTTTGGACCCTGCTGTTTATGGTATATGGTTAGTTATGAGCAGTTGTTAAGTCACCCTTCATGATGATCAGTTACTGTGGAAATACCAACTGCAGACTCGCCTTCTGAAGTGTTTTTATTAACTTGGTTATTCCCATATCATTTGAGGGATTGTTTAAACAGTTGGAGAACATCACATACATTTTAAAGATCTGTTTTTGCTGTCACTTCCATTTGGAATATAAGGCTTATAAATGCCATACACTTTACATTTTTCCTAATTCTTCTATTTTCAGATTCTTGGTTTCCTTTTTTTTTTTCTTCCACTCTTTGCATGTGTATATATTGGACTTTTTTCTAAAGCACTTGGAGGCAGCTTATCAAGATTCAGAGAGTATAACCAGGGGTTATAAATGAACCACACATTTAATAACTAGGAAACACAGATGGCAAAGATCTAGCGGCAGTAGTTAAGCTGGTTCCTGTCTTCCCATTGTCCCCATCTATGTTTAGCTAAATGGCCAGTCCTGCATCACAGGAAACACCTTAAGCCATCAGGGCCCATGGTTGTGTCACATGAACCTTCTCCAGGAACAGGTGAACAAGTTTCCAGGGTCAACTCTATGCCTTTAAGGCTGAGCCAGGGGCTAACCCTTGCAGTGAGTAACCAATATGGAGACATTCCCCTGCAGACAAAGAAACGAGACACTGACCAGTAGTTACCCTGGGTTACTTTTTAGTATAATATTACATGCTAGACCTGCAAGGGGGTGGATAAACTTCCCTTTGCTTTTCTCACACTGTTCCTAAGTAGAGAGTGGTATTAATCTCATTTTACAGGAAGGGAAATTGAGGCTCAAAAAAGGTTGAATACCCTGCCAGGGTAGTCAGGGAGGTTAAAGGCAGAGCTAGGGAGCTGAGTGTGGGGCAGGCTGACTTCAAAGCTGAGATCCTCCTGCCCCAATCAGCTCTGATCACAGGAACGCATCAGTATGCCGGGAGATGCAGTTCTTACAGTTTTTGGAGGATCAGATTCTTGTAGCTGTAGTTCCTCTTTGTATAGTACTATTTACAGGAGAAAAAAATTAGAAGGGGGAGACTAAAGATTGTATATCAATACAACACAACCCCTCATCAATACTACATTAATTTTTCCATTTGGCGCTGGGAGATTTCCCCCTCTAAATTCTCTATAAACTTTATGCACATTTTTATATTTCCCACCAAATTTAAGGGGCCTGTGTCAGGTTGGCAGTGTAGCTCAGTTGCTAGAGTGCTTGTCTAGTGTGCACATGAAAGGCCTGGTTTCCATTCCTACCACCATACCAAATGGCCTCAGCCAAGAGTTCTTGCTGTGTCATCTGCTTCAGGGTTGCCCTGTCTGAGGTTGGCTTTACTCCTTAGAAACTTGGCCTGTGATTGATGCATTCCAGTGAAGCTGCATCAGCAGATTTGAGCCCATACCATGGCTTAGTTTGTGCTTGATGACACAGGTAAGTCCTTGCCACTGACTCTGGGGAGCCACTGGGCTTGTCCTTAACTACAACTCTGGCACATGTGCTGCCTGAGTGTGACCTCTGTTCTCCATCCCTGTGGATGATTTTTGCTTTTTTCCTGTCCTAGTGAGGCCTAACCATTTGAATATTGCCATCTCCTCCCCTTCCATCTCTGTTTCCTGCTCCTCCCCCCAGTTTGGGCTCCTCTAGGCAGCCTTTCTTCCACCCTGGCCCTCGTGGCAGCCTTTGTGTTTGTTCCCTCACCTTCGCTCTGCCTTGTGATAATTCGCTGACCTCCAAGCTCAGTTTGAAATTCTGCCACTCAAAGCCAGGTTCCTGGTGCCCCAGCATACACATTGCTGGGAAGCCTGCTAGAAGGCACTCTAGGCCTTGCCTCAGAATGTCTGGTGGACCCCGGGCATTTCCACACTGCCCATGGTGACCCAGTTCAGGGAATCAGAACTGGATCTTTCTGTAGGAAGAATTGGATATCAAGTTTTCATTATGTCAGTAATGTATTTCATTGTGCATCCTTGGGCATTAGTTACCTTTTGAGAAAAGAACCAATGACTGTTTTTTAATAAATGTCTTTCCTAATTATATGAATGAACTTGTGACATTGTGTAAAGCTTCGATACTTTAACTGATAACATGGTTAGGAAGACATTCAAATAGCAGCCTCACCACTGTTTTGAAAAGTAGACTTTCTTCCCTCCCTCCCCCCATCTCTCCTTCCCTCCTTCCCTCTCTCCCTTCCTGATAATTATACCTGTACTCTCCATAGATATATACTATCTCTAAAGGGGGACTAATTTTGGAAAGAATATTTGATTCAGCAAATATAGTTTTCAAGTTTTTACTGTGTTATACCTTGCTAGAAAGGCAGCTAAACCAAATGCTAATATATAAATGAAGGTACAGAGAGGCCTGTAGAGACCCCCTTTCTTTTTGTAAGTGTATTTCTTTCTCATTTTAATGTCCTTGGTAGTGCAGGAAACAACTGATAACTCCAGTGGCTGTGTTTTCATCATGCCGTAGGCTTATGAGGCCCCTGTTACATTGGGAAACTATGAGGCGACCCGGATTAGACAAGAGTATGGAGAGTATGTGATATGAACCCTAAAACTAATTGGTGAATGACTGTGGTGCTGCACGGTAGAAGCATGTGAGGCTGTGAGGCACAGACTGATGGGAATCTTCCCCCACTACCCACACATTGTTTGGTCTGCCTTTATGCTGTTGGTGTGGTTGTGTTGATAGGAGCCTGATCTTTGATGAGCTCTATCCAGTTTTTAGAATTCTGTAATCTATGCAGATACACACACACACACACACACACACACACACACACACAAACACACATATGAGAGAGGAGAGAGAGAGAGAGAGAGAGAGAGAGAGAGAGAGAGAGAGAGAGATTACTCTGCAATGTCAGAGCCCTGATACTCTTGGTGTAAGGTGTGGTATGTAGGATGTGATATCATGGATGGCCACTTATGTGCAGCAGGCTAAAAATGATGATTTTCTTCAAGGCAAAACCAATTTCTTTACTTGTGAACATTGGTTATGCATTGTGCATTTTGGTTGATAGTCTGAAAGATTGGCAATAGGAAGCCATGAATGCATTCATTATTATGAGTGTATGGTGATAATCCTGAGTATTGTCTGCAGTCCAGATACTCTGTTTCCATGTTGTATCAACTGGATCCTACCTCATGCTTCAGGCTAAGTTGGGGAGGTATCCCATTGCCCATCACATGCTGTTGACTTGGGAAAGGGAGTGCCCAGGGATGTGTTCAATTTTTCCTCTAGAAGCATCTCATGACAAAAGAACCTGATACCAGAAACAGATGACTCGGGACCTTAGGTCTCAGATCTTGGTCCAAGATCTTGTCAGACCTGTATAAAATGAGCTGACTGGCTGAGGGGAATGAGGAAGGAAAAGGTCTGCATAGGAAAAAAAGAAAATAGAGACGTCCGTGAGTTTCTTAGGATCTTGCTCCAGGAAGAGCTTTAAATATGTGTAGGTATTAAGGTGTGTGCCTGTGTTACATGTTACTATATTTTGGCCAAGTTATATGAGGTGCATAATATTTTTGGTAATTTGAGGATTAGATAATATTAGATATGTACACTAGTAGCCAAAACTGGAAAGTGCTGGTTGGGCAGCTGAGTTAACTGAAGTTACTGAAGTTAACTAGCAGTACATAACAGAATGTTCATGTGGTTGAATGCCTAGATGCTCCTTTCTTTCATAATGAGTGTGCAGCAGCTTGTGTGAGGCTGCTTTGGCGACCAAGGGCATGCTTTTGCCATTGGACAGCGCCATGAAATGAACGGCACCTCAACTTGATGGGCTCTACACTTATGGTCACGACTTTAAACACCGAAACAAAACCCACTGTAGGAACACTGCAAGAAAACGAGCTTCACTGAAGATTTTCACGTGTTTCATTGAAAAGCCTTGTCATTTTATATAATCTCATAAACTTTGTTCTCTGTCCCGGTCTGGCCGATTGAACTGCAAAGCATTGCTTTTCTGCTGTTTTAGCTAAGTGGACGGTTAAGGTACTGTAGGCCATAGAGTCGGCAACACTGCTCCAATTGCCAGTATCTCTTTCAGAGTGAGACATTGTATCTGATGTTTCCCAAGCTTGTTTTACTCTGCCCATCCCCCTCTCCCCCCCTTTTTTTTTTCTGGAGGAATATCTACTGAGGCATAGTCTGTCAAGCGATAGGCTGGCGTTTCCTCATTTCTCACTCTGCAGCAACAGAGGCAGTTTTGTCGTCTCCTTTTGGATGTGGGTGGAGATGTGACCCACTAGAGTTGAAGCTGTTCAGGGGGACCCAGTTCTCCTTGTAGCCTGCCCAGGCTCATCTGTCTCTGATGAGGCCTTCTGTTCAGGCAAGCAGCCTTTAGTTCCGTGTTGTAGGGCTCTTGACTGGCAGCATGAGGGTCACCTGGGTAACACACTGGGCTGAAGCTCCTCTGTCCTGTGATTGGCAAGGGAAATGCATACCCGAGCAGTCTGACCCAAGCATTCCTCTATCCAGCTCCCGTGTGTCCTGCAGGGTCTTCTGAAAAGCTGCAGATCGTTCTCTGGGGACAATTTCCTCCTCACCCGGGTTTCAAGGGCCTTTTCTTCTCCAAGGAGGAGATTGCTGGGAGAACTGTAATTTCTTGGGGGGGGGGGCATTGTATCAGTAGCCTGACAACCAAAGGGAGGGACACAGGGCAGGCTGGCTACAGTTGTGTATCATGTCATTCTTTCTTCTTCTTTTATTAATTACAGAAAGAAATTCAGGCCATGAGTCAGTGCAGCCACCCCAACGTAGTGACTTATTACACTTCCTTTGTGGTCAAAGATGAACTTTGGCTGGTCATGAAATTACTAAGCGGAGGTAAGTGAGTTTCATTGTTGCTTGTTTTTGTTTTCCCTTGCTTTGTGGAGTTATCATACTGAAGAAGAAGGATTTTAGTCCCTGGTTTGAAAGACCAAATTTCTTTCTTTCTTTTTTTTTTTTCCGGTTTTCAAGACAGGGTTTCTCTGTGTAACAGCCCTGGCTGTCCTCACTCTGTAGACCAATTGGTTTTGAACTCACAAAGATCTGCCTGCCTCTGCCTCCTGAGTGCTGGGATTAAAAGTATGTGCCACCACCACCTGGCAAGGGGCCAAATTTCCTAATAATTCAAAGCCTTTCATAATTGGGTTTAATGTCCTAGAGTTTCTGTGTTCCCTTCTCTATGTAGCGTTTGTCCTCACCTTCTGGGTTAGGTGATTCCTGTTGCCCTAACTTCCATATGTTCTCAGAGACCTCCAGCCCTTCCCTGTCCTGTGCCTGGCTTCTGCCTTAGATGTCTCTCCTTTTCCCACACAATCCCATTCTCTCTGTAGCCACTGTTTATTCTTTTCAGAAATACTGGCCTCTGTGTGTGTGTGTGTGTGTGTGTGTGTGTGTGTGTGTGCGTGTGTGTGTGTGTGTTGCTAAGGATCAAACCCAGGACATGTCAGACAAGTCCTCTAGCACCAAGCTACACCTCAGCCCAGTCCTTCCTCTTTCAAGTCCTTTAAACACAACTCAAGTCCTTAGCATGTTGCATCTGTGATAAGGGAGGAGTGCTATGGACTCTTGAGCACTTGTATGGTGGCTGGTGTGGTGCAGTCTGAGTTTCTGCCCCGTTTCTTCAATGATACTGGTTAGTGCAGAAACTGTGGACTCAGAGAAAACCACCCACTGAGCTTGACTCATTGAACCTGACATCCGGTGGCTACTTGCTACATTTTGTTACAGTTTACATGGAGAGAGGTGATGGCCGCTTCATTGGTGTTCGATGTTGACACATCATTCTCACTCTGTTGCTTTTGGGAAGAGATCTCTCAAGTTAGTGATAATTTACTTTTGAAGGCTTTCTCACACCCATGATTTTACTTGAAAAACAAACAAACAAACAAACAAACAAACCTAACCCCTCAATATCAGCACCAGAGAGGGAATGAAAATGATAAACACTAACATCCTTGGACGCTTACTCCGCGGCTCGATCCTGTTCAAGACCGTTCACTTACTTATCACATTCCATCTCAGCATCCTCCTTGTTTTCACCATCCCCATCCTGCAGAAACTGCCCTGAAGCTCACGGGACCTAGGCCGTGTGGCCCAGGTCTCTAACTCTCAGGCACACTTAACTATCGGTACTAGAGGAAAACGCTGCTTTAAAAACTGTGCCACATTCCTGGTGTTCTCTCCGTTTTCCAGTCCTGGACATTGAAGCTTAGAAAGCTTGTGTGGTTTCCTCAGAAGGCCTGCATTCTCTCCGCACTGTCTCTCTCTGGTGGCGCTCCTTGTATGACGCTCTGAGCATGAAGGGTGTCCTAGAGAGCCCAAACTAGTGTGGTTGGATCTTTAGACCAGATTCCAGCTAAGACTAAATTAGAAATGTATTTTAATTAATTGTTATTATTACTTTTTTTGAAAAAGAAACCCTCTTGTATCAAGCAGAGACCCATACATGAGATGCCAAGTCTCTGTAGTTGATTTGAGTGTACATGTGGTGGATCTTCTAGACACATGCCTCTGCTCTTTTAGTTTTCCTCAGACCTGTTTTCTTAAGTAAGCTCTTTAGTTTGTAATGAAAAGGAAGAAGGAAAGGCAGAGGAAGACCACAGAGCCACACTTAACACTGACCTCCACAGTGCTCCCTTCTTCCAATAACTCTGGTGCTGGGTCAATAAGACGATCTTAACCAGTTGAGGCCAAGAGTCTTAGGGGTTCGGCTGCCTCTGAGAAAGCGGTGAGTTCTGGTAGCCTGGACCCTAGAAGTCTCAGATGCTCTGTTGCAGTTAAAGAGTTCACCTCAGTTAGCCTTTCACTTTCCTGAACTTGAGAACATCCCCGGTTTCTTTTTTGAGGACCAGATAGAAAATGCATTGTCTGTTTGAGAGTCCAGTCTAGTCTCCAAACAGAGCTTTGAAAGGTAAGATAATAGGTTTCCAGCAAGCTTGCACAGGAAAGGGAAATGTAGCCAGATAAGGAGTCTTGTTCATTTTCTTTCAGAAGGCTAGAAATTTGTATCTTCTGGGTAGGTCATATACTTTTAAGAATGAAGCAAGTGATGTTTAGAGTCATTATTTTTTCTAAATGACCTGAAAGTCTAAGAGTTGATCATAGACAGATGCATTCTCCTCTCTGCGGAGGGAAATTTGCATTTATTTTTCTTCTATATTGTTTGACCACATTGAACCCCTTAATGAGGGGCAGGCAGCTAGCTAGCTTGGTGCAATAACAACTGTACCAATCCTCTTAGTTAATCATAAAGAGCCTAGAGCCAAACTCAGGTCCTGAGGTAAGCCATTTGTTAACTCTTCAGAAATGTTGAATCTCCAGGTAATTATAGCTTTAAAAATGACCCAGAGGTGTAGAATATTAATTACTATGTGTTGAAACATGAATTCATCGTGCCTAGGATACCAATCTCTATATAGTAACAAAGCACTTACGGATTTATTTATTTATTAGAAAAGCTTGTGCATAAAGCATAAAATGAAAATCAAAGTTGCTTAGAGTCTCACAAAGGAATCTTGGGGTTATGGGTAGTGGTGTGGAGGTGCCATGCTGGGTAGGGTGTGGAGGCGCCTTGCTTGCCCTGCCTCCCACCTTTGACGTAGGTGATAGGAAGGGCTGCCACTCTTTCCTCTTGGTTCTCTGCCGTCTTTCCTTTCCCCCTGAACAATGTTTGGTTTTTGACTTCACTTGTTTACTTCTTTAAAAAATATGTCTTCATACCTTTTGGTAGATATATTTATCTTATGATTACTTTAAAAACTGTGTTGTCCAAGTTGTTTCTGAACTCAAGACCTCCTTCCATTGTAGCCTCCTGAGCACCTGGGGACCACACCCAGTTTTTAAATCTTAGTTATTATTATTATGATTATTATTGTGTGTGTGTGCGTGCGTGCGTGCGTGCGTGTGTGCGTGCGTGCGTTCGTGTGTGTGTGTGTGTGTGTGTGTGTGTGTTGCCCTTAGCACAGACATGCATGTGGAGGTCAGAAGACCTTGCAGTAATCACATCTTTCTTTGTACCACGTGAGTCCCGATGAACAAAATGAGGTGGTCAGGCTTGGTAGCAAGTGCCCTTACTGTCAACTCACTACCCCTCATCTCCAATACGCTTTGAAATAAAAAAAAAATGTGCTAGGGATCCACTATTGGCCCTTTGTAGTAATCAAGATTCTCTAGGAGAACAGAAATATTGGGGGATGGTGTATGTTTTAAACACATATGTGTAATTACGAAAGGAACATTGGTTTAAATGATTGGAGACTGAATGGTCCACCGATGGCTGTTTGTACAGTGGAGAGGCAGAGGACCTGGCAGCTGGTCAGTCCCTGAAGCCAGAAGCCTTAGACACTGGCGGCCGTTGATGCAGCCTGCTTCTGAGGCTGGAGACCTGGAGGCTCCATGCAGAGTCACTGGTGCCCATCTACACTGAAAGGCTGGTGTCTGTGGGGACAGCAGCTGCAATAGAGCCACTCACGCAGCAAGTGGATCTTACACATGTTAGTGGCTTCTTTCTTTTCCACATTCAGTCTGTCTGGGACCCCAGCCTATTTGATGATACTGCCCGTAACTGGGGCAGGTAGGTCTTTGTCCCTAAGTTACTGCTCTGGAAATGCCCTCACAGATACAGCAGAAGTGTACTTGACTCACTCTTAGAAGTTTCTCAGGACAGTGAGTTTGATAATGCGTTTTAATCATCACAGCCTTGCGCTCACACAGCTAATCACATACTTTATCACTGGCCTCTGATTCCTGGGTGCCCTCACCCTTTCTCTCAGCTTTTAGATTATTATTTTAAATTATTATTATGATTTGTGTGTATGTGTTTATCAGCGTAGGCTGTGTGTATGTGGGTGCCTGCAGAGGCCAGAGAAGGCATTGGATCCCGTGGAGGAGTTGGAGTTAAAGGTGGTTGTGAGCCATCCGATAATGGTGGCAGTGGGAACTGAACCAGGGTCCTCTGGAAAAGCAGCAGTCAGTCTTCAGTGCTGAACCATCTCAGCAGAGCCCTCCTTCCTGACTCTTGATGAGAATTTTTCTCACCTTCACACTGAAAGTGTAAATTGCCAACTTATTAATAGACACAGTGTGTCTAGCCTTAGGCGTGGCCTTTGATTCTTTTTATGCCTTGGGAGTATGAGATTGGGTAGACAGAGTCTATTTTTGATGGTCCTATCTAGTGTTGTAATAGTAGAGGGTTCTTAATGTAAGAAGGAATGGAGATGTTTATAAAAACAATCCTCCCACAGGGCGGTGGTGGCGCATGCCTTTAATCCTAGCACTCGGGAGGCAGAGGCAGACAGATCTCTGTGAGTTCGAGGCCAGCCTGGGCTACAGAGTGAGTTCCAGGAAAGGTGCAAAGCTACACAGAGAAACCCTGTCTCGAAAAACCAAACCAAAAAAACAACAACAACAACAACAACAAAAAAAAACCCCTATTCCTCCCAAATTCTGTCTGTTCACTCAGGTTCCATGTTGGATATCATCAAATACATCGTCAATCGAGGAGAGCACAAGAATGGAGTTCTGGAAGAGGCAATAATCGCAACAATTCTTAAGGAAGTTTTAGAAGGTTTAGACTATCTGCACAGAAATGGCCAGATCCACAGGTAGAATTTCTGTACAGTCTGCTCTTCGTAATATAGAGCTCGAGTTTGTAGAGAATTTTAAGGAAGTATTCCCTACAGGTGGGCTTTTGTATTATGCAAAAATTAACACTTAAAAACAAAACAAACCTCCAAAGAATCAACTTGGATGCATTTCCTTGGTATCCCTGAGGCGGGTTTTTTGTGGTTAAATTGAAGTAGAGCAAATGTAGTAAGTGCTGTGTGGGCTCCTTAAGGAATTAGTTAACATAATTACTCTTGAAGTGAACTTGCTTGAACTGGATGGCATCTCCCTCTTCCTAAGAAGGGCAAGACTGTTACATTTTTATGTTAACAGTTTGGGGCCTGGTGGTGAGAGGGAAGAGGCCGCTCTGACTTCTTCTGTAACATAGAATGCTGAGCTTTGAAGTGGAGGAGCCGGCAGGATAGGAGTGCCCAGCGTTTCGAAAGCAACAGTGTTACTCGGACGCCTAGGAACGTTACAAATAGACAACCATTTACCCTAAAACTAATAACACTGTTCAAGGTGGAGCCGTGAGAGAGCTGTGTATTCAATGATCTGTACCATATTTTTTAATACTTGTTTCTTAATTATCACGTCCTTTAAGTATTAAAATTGCTCCACAGAGCTTCATATAGAAGAAATATCACATAGAATATTATAATTAACATTTAGCCTTGGTATGGCCCCATAGGAGAGACTGATCAAATAAATTCATCTGAAGTGGGCTGTGGGACTGTTGGCAATTGTGCCACAGGCAACTCTGAAGTACAAGTGGAATGCTGAGATAGGACTTAGTTCTTGATAAATATGGCAGTCTTGTGCCTTTAGGGTTAATCACTAACTCTGAAACATAAGATAGGCTCCTCAGTAGTGGTTTAATTAAATGCAGATAATGGCTTCACATAAAACATTTGTTATTGAAACCCTAACTGTGCCTCGGGAGCAAAGTATAAAATGACAGTGTGCACTTACAACTTTTAAAATCTGCGATGTGACTTTAATATCACAATATAAGGATTGTGTCAGCAGTGGGCTTGTGTGCTGAGAGTTAAAATCTGGAATGAGTCAGTGTAATATATAATCTGTGCTTTATAATTCTCTGCTTTGTTTTGTTGTTGTTTTTTTTTCCTAACAGGGATCTGAAGGCTGGTAATATTCTTCTGGGTGAGGATGGTTCGGTACAGATAGCGGGTAAGCTGTTAAAGATGAACATCTTTCTGTTTACAGGACTGTTACATTGTAAGGAATGGAGGGTGGTTTCCACAGAATAGTTACATGTATTTACTAGTGTGTTTGGGCTGCTCTGCTATAACGGACCTGCCCTTACAGAATGCTTGGGACTGGAGCCTGGATGAGTCTTGGCGAGTTCTCTTGATGAATAATGCGATTTGAGTACAGAACCTTTTTATAACGATCTGATTTTCAGTTTATGCTTGAATAGCTTTCTTTACCTTTTAGATTGAATAAACATATTTATATACCTGCCAGAAAAGTCATTCGGAAAATTGGTTTTGATTGAGTTTGAAAATTTAAAACATTATGTACATTAGTTAAGAAACCTTTTATTTCTGTAGGCTATCGAGTGAGCACATCTGGTGAACATGTCCCATGCTTGGCTCCTGTCATTTTGTTGTTTTGAGTTATCAGAGTACCCTGAGAGCCTTGGCATAGAAGGTAGCCACATCCGTATTTTCTCTTGTTTTGCCCCAGGTCCTTGCAGGTCAGCCCCAGCCACCCTTTCAGCCATCGCCATCTCTCTGTGGCACTGGTTTTGGCTGGATAGTCCTTTCCTGTAGTGGACTGTTCCTGCTATTTCTGAGTGTTCAGCCTTTTGTCTTCCAGTAATGAAATATTATTAGCAGCCATTGCTAGTACTATCCTGGGTGAAAATCATTGACATGGCTTCTGTTATTAAGAATGTTGAAGTTTGTCTCATGCTGGCGAATCAGCTTAATTGGCTTCATTTTGAATTATAGGAAGAATCATATGTGTTGGCATAGATCTAGGCTTTGAGCATACCGAATTATTGAACCAAAATCGACCATATCACTTTATTCTAAACAAAAGGGGGAGGATTGGGGGGAAGGCTGGGGGGTGGGAGGAGGGAGGACAGGGGAATCCGTGGCTGATATGTAAAATTAAATTAATTATAAAATAAAAAGAAGAGCTAAAAAAAAAAAAAGGAAAAAAAGTCTGTTTCCAGATAAACCTGAAGAGTTAGTTATTAGAAAGCAGAGAATCCAGGATCTCTAGAGATGGCTCAGAGATTAAGAGCACTGACTGCTCTTGCAGAGGACACAGGTTTGGTTTCCAGCATCCACGTGGTGGCTCAAATACATCTACAGCTGTAGTTCCTGGGATCCCAATGCTTTCTTCTGTCCTCTGTGGGCTCCATGCACACATGTGGTGTACAGATATACATGCGGGAAAAACATTCACACACATAAAATGAAATAAATAAATGAATTAAAAAGAATTACAAAAGAATTAGAGGAGCTCAGTAGAAAACAAACTCTAATACAGAGGCTAGGCTTTTAAATTTGGGGGTGCTGGAGTCAAATGTGAGGCCTTGTGAATACTAAGCAGATGCTTTACCGTTGAGCTCCATCCTCAACCTTAAGACTGGCCCATGGCCATCTCTGTGGACCCTCAGGTGAGACTCTGGAGATTGGAGCAAGCAGGCTGTGGGACCTTGGCCTCTGTATTTTCATACATAAAGAGCAACTTTTAATTCCTCTTTTAAAGGGGAGAAGACATTGGAAGATGCAAAGGAAGTTTTTGTTTTTCAAATCCCAAGTGTTTTCCCTTAGAGAAGGGATAATGGAAGTGATTATCTTGGAGAAGGTAGATTTGGTCAACTATAGTTGGTTTAAGGCATCGGAAGCAACTTTGTGTATTGCTTAAGGCCAGAGGCTTTGGGATCCTGATTGACAGACATCCACTGTGTGTCTTACTTAGGCCATGTTGTTGTGTCTTTTAGCCTCACTTTCCCCCTCTGAGACAGGGTAAGGATGCTTGCTGTGCAGACATACTGTTTTCCTCTGTAGCCACTGCACCTTAAGACCCAGGTTTTTGGGACTGGAGAGATGGGTCAGTGGTTAGGAGCGCTGGACGCTCTCCTAAAGGACTGCTGTTTGATTCCTAGCACCTATGTGGTGACTTCCAGCTATGGGGTCTAATGCCCTCTTCTGGCCTCAGGCACCAGGCACACATAGACATACATGCAAGCAAAATACTCACACACATAAAGTGAAATAATAACAATAAAAAGACAGACTCAGGTATATATGAGTTCAGTAGACTCTGGGAACCACACAGTGTTCTGTGGGGACAAAGGGGCCATTTTATGGCTGGGTTTTTTTTTTTCTTTTTCTTTTTCTATGTAAACACTTCTGTTAAAACTGTCTGAAAGGATTCTAGAAAACATGGACTAGCATTTTTATGACTCCAAAGAATGAATGAATGAATTAATTTTAAACTTGGTGTGTGTGTGTTCACGGCACTATATATACACGTGTGGAAGTCGGGGGACAGCTGGGTGGAGTTGGTTCTCTTCTTCCACCTTTACAGGATTTCTGGAGATCCAATTTGGGATGCCAGGTTTGCAGGGCACCCAGCTTTACTCATGGGAGCATCTTGCTGGCCCTGATAAACATTTCCTTTCATTGTAAAGAGATATATTTGTACAGAAATTTTGCATTCATAATTTACATTGCTTAGTGATAGTGTTCGAATTATGTAAGTTTCTTGTCCCATTAAACATGAAGCTACCCCTGCATGTAGGGTTGTTGTAGTATATATATATATATATATATAATATAAATATTATATATATATACACATACACATATGCACACTATTACATACATATATATGAACACACACACATACATGTATATATATACATATATATGTATATATATATATATATATATATATATATATGAAATGCCTAGAACAGCCAATAAGATGGATAGTGGACAAAAACAGTTTAATAAGCACACGGGCAATTGGAGTTTATATAAAGGAAAAAAATGCTCAGTGTCCCAACTAGAGAAATTCAGCTTAAGGCAACATTGAGATACCTATACCACAAAGCCAAAGGTTAATCCATTGTTAGTAGCAGTACAAAGAGTTACATCCGCAGTGGAGAGGAATCTGGTACTATCTCACAACTACAAATTTGTCTCTGCAACCAAGTGAGGTGTGAGGCAGCTTTGAGGAGCCACTCACACACATCTCTGTCCCACTCCGCAATCAGTGACACCATGTTGACTGCTTCTGGTCAGCCATGGTGGGAATGTGTGCATCTCTGGAGTCTGCAGCATGTCTTTCTGAGAGGGAGTTATTAAGCATTTATTAGCACAATTGTGGCTCTGCTAGGAATCTGCCCTCCAGCTATCCCCATGTATGTTTGGAATGTTAGAGGCCTTTGTTTATTTGTTGGAGATTTTTTTGGAAGGGGGTGTAGCCTAAACTTGAACTTGTGACAAGCCGGCTGCCCCTGCCTCCCAAGTACTGGGATTATAGGCATATACCACTGTGCCCAGATAATCTGATGGAGTATTTGTTTGTGAAAGCAAAATATGAGATGCAATCTGGTGTCTTAAGTATAGTATACACAGTATATCCATAATATGGAATACCCATTCACTCAAAAGGAGAAGGAAAAACTCAGTATTGGTTAAGTGAATAAATCAAGGTGACAGACAGTATTGCCTTTTGTGAAGGAAGTGGAGAACTTTGAGAGGATTGCTCTGACTTTGTGCATAGGTACAAGGAGTTTAGTCATACAGGAGCAAGGCTATTCATATTACCCTTTTAACACTTGAAGTTTGAACCGTATAAGGTGTGGCTGACCTTATAAAACCAATGCAGTGGTTTAGGAAACTCGATGATATTCTGCCAATAAAGTGAAACATTTTCAGTCACGTGTGTGTGTGTGTGTGTGTGTGTGTGTGTGTGTCCCGTGTGTGTCCTCCGGTTTAGTTCCTCAGGCACTGTCCACTTTGGTTTGTTGGTTTGTTTTGTTTTGGTTTTTTGACAAGAATTCTCATTTGCCTGGCATTCACCAAGTATGCTAGGCTGGTTGGCCAGTAAGCCTCGGGAACCCGCCTTTCCCTGCCTCCTCGATGCTGGGCTCATGAGCAGTGTGTCCAGCACACTTGCCTTTTTAACCTGGGTTCTAGGGTCGAACCCAGGTCCTCATGCTTGTGCGGCAGGTATTTTTACCAACTAGACTGTCTCCTGAGCCCCCGTGATCAGAGTTTTTATTATAAAAAGTTTCAAATGTCCGCAGTGGTGGGGATGAGCCTTCTTGCATGCTTCGCTTAGCTCCAGTACTTCTCGGGCTTCCACTGTTCATTCTCTGTCCTTTCTCCCTCTGCTGTGGGGCCTTTTATTGTTCCTGTGGAATTTTGTTCTTCTGGCATCCGAGTTAGCAGCTTCTGTATGTGCACTTTGTCAGCCCTTAGGGAGGGTGGTGTTCCTGGGGGCAATCTGGAAAACTGCTTCAGCTCGGGAAGTGACAGGCAAAATAAATGTGCCCCCAAACCTGAAACTACCCTGCCTCAAGCAGTCTCCTTGTTGAGTGCGGACTATCAGCTGGTCGAAATTCCCAGGCCATCGCTCAGTAGCTCTGTGAGGTTGGATAAGTTATCAAGCCTCATTGAGAGTCATTTCCTTTAAAAGGGATTAAACGATATTGCCTTTAACAGTGTGGGCATACGGGAGGTACCCTAGAGCTGTCAGGAGATGCTGCTCTGCGGCTGTTGCTATGGTTATTAGTGTTACTGTCATTCCTAGCATTACTGCCACCAGCAGGACCACACTCGCCCTGTCTGGAGGTCATGTAGACCTCAGATTTGTCTTGCAAGAGATACGGCTATGGGAGAATTTATGAGCTCCAAGAAGGTAAGCTTGCCTAGTAGAGAATTTGGAAGAAAACCGGTCATTAATCTTTAGTTAACCCTGATAGGGAAGTACAAGTAACTTTCTTTGTTTGGGGATAAAACAATCCCCTCAACGTGAGGGTCAAAATAGCAGTCAGTTGCCTTTGAAATGCAAAGACAGGTCAACTCCTGCTTTATTCTGCCACTTGGTACCCTGCCAGTCACCCCATCTCATTATTCTTGTCAGATTAATGATCTGAGCTCTTTCCTGGGTGTCTGGAACACACTGTCCTTTTCTTTCTCTCACTTGGGATCCTCTGAGGTGAGGTTCCTTGCATGTGTTTTTCTGTCCCAGACCTTAAGGTTCCTCTTTTCCTACCATGAGGGGAGTGCTGTGGCTCTGGGGGGCCTGTGTTCATGAGGACCCCCTGCAGAAAGACCCTGCATTTTGCATGAGGATCAGCTGGGTCAGGGTGTGAAGGGCTGTGGTTAGGGTGTGCCTGTCACACAGTGAGGACTTTGTATTACCGTCCTTCCTTATTTCCTGCTCTGCTTCTCACATAGTGACTTCATGAGCTGGACTGTCCTATCCTGAATTCCTAGTGTGATTCAATAGACATTTAAATCAGCAATTCCTACACCTTTGGAGCTACAGCTTTCTAGAATTCACCCTAAATTTCCTCCCCGTTTTCTGAACTGAGTGCAGGGCTGCATTTGTATAGAATTTAAAGTGTCATTTTAAAAATTTGAGGTATAAGGTAAGGCTGTTGTTTTAAAAAGCATTTCCTGTGCTGCCTGGGTGCAGGGTGCTGCCCACTGCTCTTCCCATTCCATAGCAGATCGCTGTACCCTGTGAGGCACTTGTCACTAGCTCGACAAAAACCAGGACCTTGGGACCTCAGAAATGGGCTGCGGGTTCTTGGCCATCACCTTGGTGTGGCTGTGAGGGAGGTGGGTGGGTCAGAGGGACAAAAGCAGAGACGCACAGAACAGTGCGTGTTTGCAAAGTTCTGTAGCTATCTGCTGTTCTGTTTGAACAACAGTGATTGCTTGTACACAGACTGCTCTTGTCCATTTTCCTTTGTGAGCCCATGCATCCTAAGAATGCATCTTGAAAGAAAAGTTAGCAAAGAAGCTTAATTCTTACTTTTTTCTTCAAATATGTTATGTATTGTATATCCTTTATGCAAAGAATCCACTCAATGTATCATGTAGATAAACCCCCCTTTTCAGAACTCTTTGTTACCCAAGGGATGATCAGGGGCCAGGCTAGGTCATGGAAACCCTGGCTTTATGATATACCCGAAAAGTATGGTTAATAGACTTCCACATTTGGTTCTGCTTACCGTGGTGCAGATCCTTGGAGAGCACAGGGTATATCCACTGACTTGGGGTGTAAGATCCGTAACCAATGTGTACTATCTGTTTCCTGTGTGTGGGGCCAGCTCTTGAGCACTAACTGTACTCTGGACACACTAGCCTCCTCACAGACCATGGCAAAGGATGTCATGGTTCATGTTATAGGCCAGAAGCAAAGAGTGAGAAAGGGAATAAGTTGGGCCAAATGTAGGTGAGTGCTGGAGCCCAGCTTCAGATTCTGGCCTTCTGACTCTAGAGCTTGTCAATCCCCCACCTGTGGGATTTCCAGGAAGAACCCACTAAATACAGACTTAAATGATCTCAGTTTCAGATCGAAACTGAGCAGTCACCAGCTTTCCTGTGCCTCTGCGTAAATCCACTTGGGGTCAGGGAACACATGCCAGGCATCTTCCTCTTTGTTCCTTCAAGTGGAAATGCAGGTAAGGTTTGGAAACAGAAGGTGTCCTTGGTGTCATGTGGGGAGAATTAAGCTCAGAAGTGACACCACACTCTGAAGATTGGTAAAAGTCAACTTTGATGTCATGATTAAAATCCAGGGATGGGATGCCCCTCGAGATTAAATCAGGTGCTTTCCGCCTCCTGTGCTGCACTCAGAAAGCCTGTGTGTGACCCCCTCACAATCAACCTGGTTTGAGTACCCTGGTAAACGTGATAAATAGGTTTTACCACAGTATGGGACAGAAGGAGAAGTGGCTGTTTGGAAGTCATGGTCTTCCCACAGCATGGCATTTGTTTACTGATTTGATGCTCTGTCATATTGTCACGGAAAGCTTAGTACCTTGTCTGGCAAGTGACTAAGCCTGTTTGTCCAGAATTCATGAGAGAGTATTTTGAGCAAACATAAATAGTGAACAGGTCACATTGGGGTGGTCAGCTACAGATCGGTTTATTGTAAGAGTCTTCTAAATAGTTACCAGTTATTCTTCCTGTACTGTAATAATGTTGATTTCAAAATCTGATTTATTTTTTGATTTGTTGTGTTTTTGTTTCTGAGATGGAGTCTTGCTATAACCCTGGCTGAGCCTGTGTGACTCAGGTTAGCTGTCTTGCTGCCTCAGCCTCTCATGCTGGCATTAAAGGCATATGCCACCATTACCAGCCCTAAAACATGATTTCCAAAGACCTTTCTAGATGCATGATGCTAAATTATACTTGGTAGATATCATTCTCATACATTCACATGCTTTTGCCATTTTGGAATTGTGTACTCTGTGGTCTGGATGTCTCTGTGTCCCCCATGAACTTGTGTTGGAACCTGAGCACCACTAGGAATAGTAAGTCATCTAGGCTGAGCTCCTGTAATGGGGATAAGAGAGGGGTGACTTGAAAAGGAGACCGTGAAGAGGTGCTGACCTCTCCCATGGTGTAAAGACACACCCTGCAGGTGCCGTGGATCTACCAGAGAGCAGGACCAAACCAGATGGAATCTGCTGGTGTCTTGAGGTTAGATTGGCAGCCTTCTGAACATTGAGAAACAGATTTCTGCTGCCATTAAACTACCTAGTGGACAGTTTGTTGTAGCTGTCTTATGGGCACCAACTGTGTTATGTCTGTGAAGACTTAGCTCCCATCTCTAGACTCTTTGTAACAGAGAAATTGAGTCTGGTACTTAGCTAAGTAGCACAGGACACTGGAAAGTTACCTCACACCAGCCTTCATGTATCCGCATGCATTCCATTTAGCCAGTAAGGCATGATCACATGACTTCCTTATATCCTGTTTCCTGGGAGGGAGATTATGTTCTTTCTTCCTTAAATCCATGGCCAGCTTCTGTATGTGTTTTTGAACACAGAAATCTCCCTGACAAAAACTTCCAGAGAGGCTTGCAAGGAAGCTTCTTTTCAGTACATTAGTGCTAGTCTCAGGAAAACAGAGGGGGAGGAGATTGAGGTTTTTTTAAACCAAGGTCTGCTGAGTTATTTGTGTTCCTTCTGTCTCCTTTGGACTTTGATAGGGGTCGCTGGAGATTGATGAGGTATTTCTTGGGTTGTAGGGAAGAGAGGCTTTTGAGCAAGGCAACATGGAAACTTGATCTGCTCTGGAAGCAGCCTTTGATGAGTATGGGTATACTCTGAAAGGAACCATGGCATCTTAAGGAGCAGCTGCTGGTGGCATCCTATCGACTGACACCATGGCCCAGAGGGTGGGCTCTGACACGCACTGGGAAGCCTTCTTGAAAGCTGGTCTTGCTTATTCTGGCCCCCATAACCGTGTAGCGCGTGTACATACCTGGGATAATGAAACACTAGGACACAGTTAAAACGCTCCATTCTAGAGTCAGCTCACTGTTACTGGTGTGTGGGAGAGGGCGGCAGGGACTTTACTTATTTGGAGGAAGAGGCTACAGGGCAAGGCTCTGTGCACTCCGACCTCCTACCCTGTTCCTTGGCTGTCCCCCCTTGCCCCATTGATTTCCCCGTTCCCACCTGAGGGGAGAGTCTGTGGTGTCTGTCTGTCTGCCCATGTCACTTTCTGGCACAGAGTTTAAAACCCGCTGCTGGGATCGATGGAGCTCCTCGAGAAGGTGTAGAGGAGGGACCTGCCGTGACCCTGTCTCCTCTCAAGTGCTCCTGTTTGGGCCCTCAGCGCTCCTGTCACTTGGCTGACACCGTCTATCCTACAGCTCTGTTTCTGGCATCCGTTCTCTGTGAAACCCGTCCATCCTCATCCTCTCTTTACTAATCCATCGTCACTTGGTTAAGCCCCTGAGAGGTCTGAACGTGCTCTCCTCACAGCCTAACTTACTCGGTCTAGCCCATGGTTCTCTATGGAAATTGGGTCCCTTGTTTTCCTCCCTCCCTCCGAACCAGGGAACCTCCAAAGACAGAAACTGTTGTTCATCTCTACCTCACCTCAGAGTACCTGACAGGAGGAAGGGGTTCAGGAAGTTGTGGTGAATGTGCTCTGACCGGGAGACATGCTAGATGCCTTGTCTCATGCAAGTCAGTGAGCTGTTGGTGACGGGGTTCAGGCAGGAGGCAGAGCAGATGTGACAATGAGTCAGCCTATCTGTCAACTTCCCAGGGCAGAGGTGAGAGTATTCAAGATAACTAGGCACATACACATTGCATTTTCCCCTACAGCCGAAAGTAGGTTTTTGATTTAGAGACAGGCTCTCATGTGTTGCCCAGCTGCCCTTGAACTCATGATCTTGCTTCCTCCCTCCTGAGTATAAGGATTGTAGCTGATGGGCCAGTGCACCTCACCGAAGATAGTTTCTTAATGAAAAAAATGTTTCACCTCTGTTCTTGGGTATGCTTTGCCATGGGCGACTATGAACTAAACGCAAATGAACTCAGAGAAAAGTGAAGCAGAGAACGAACACAAGGGACCTTGGTATACCTAGAAAATAGATACATAGATGAATTAGAACATTGGATGGACTGTATTAAAATTTGATTAATTATGAGAAAAATCTCACAGACCGGTTCTTTTTTTGGGGGGGGGGTTAAGCGAATAAGGACAGTTAAGTTGATGTGATTTCTTGATTTGGGGGATTTTGATAGAAGGTAATACTTGAAACCTCTAGCAGGAGCCAAGGGCGAGATCAGTTCTGGAAACCCGTCTTTTTATCCCACCTGTATACTGCCAGGAAGAGTCACCTGGGAGAGACTGTAAGCAGCTTCCACCCTTAGCAGCTGCTAGCATTTGCTTGGGCCATAACTCAGGGAAGCTTTCTCAGTGAACCCAGCAAAGAAGCACCGCTCTGCTCTGCTGCTGGGGGCCTTCCTCAGCTGTACACATTGAACTACATGGTGGGCAGAGCTGAGCACCAGGGAAGCAGATGGGACTCCTTCCCTCTCTCCCTTGCTGCCCTCTTTCCCTCCCTCCCTCTCTTCCTTCTTTCTAGGACTTTTTTTTAATCACCATTAGATTTCATATATTATCAAAAGACTATAGAGATCTGTGCAAAGCCAGAGTATTAGACCGAAAGAATAAGTTGAGTCCATTGGTACATTATTTTTTCATTCATTTTCCAGTTTTTCATTTGTTACACCCTGTTCTGCCCCTGGCAAAAAGTGAACATTAGATGCTTGGGTTCAGTGTATCTTAAATGACTAGTTGACATACATTAATCAGGCATTTACACACAGTCCTCTGAGCTGAGGGAACGGCAAGCAATGGAATTATAATTGTCGTCAAGCATACAGTGGAAGTGAAATGGGCAGGACACAGGACAGTCTGTGTACATGTGTGTACATGTGTGGTGTATGTGTTTGTTCATGTTACAGGCAGGCATATGTTTATGTATGTACATGGGGGTGGAGACCAGAGGCCAACTTCAAGTATCTTCCTTAGTTGCCCTCTGTCTTACTAATTTTTTGCTATGGTTTATGCGTGTGTGTGCACATGGGTTTGTGTGGTTGTGCTTGCCTGTGTGTGGTCTCAGGGAGGCAAGTGGTCCATGTTGGATGTCTTCCTTTGTATTTTCCCATCTTATTATTTTGAGACAAGATCTGCATTGAACCTCAGGCTCTGTTAGACTACCTGGCTAGTGGTACTGAGTGAGAGCTTGATGAAGAGCAAATACAAATTAAAAAACACTGAGCAACACAGTCTAATGGATGCTCTTAATAGTTAATAGTTCTAAATGTGAAATTTTCCTTATTGTAGATTTGAAATCCTGCAGATTTTTTGACGGTTTTGTTATCCTCAGTTAATCCTTCTTAGAACTTTGCGGAAATGATGTCAGTTGTTTCTTGACTACTTGTGGCAACTGGAGTTATTTTCACTTTTCCCTTAGGGGCCGTCTCTTTCAAGTGTACAGACAAGCTGTTGTGGTTTCGTAGACACTTCTGATAATGGAGCAGTTCAGTAGAGATTTGCCTGAAAAAGATCACCTGCGGGTGTATAAATGTTGCATTGGAAATTTAGAAGTATTAATATTTGATCTAAGATGCATATGCCTGTCCTTTTGGATATGGCCAGCTGCGGACCCGGGGGACTTGAGAAACATGACTCCGGCTTTGGGAATGATACTTGTCTAATATATTTACCTTGAGCTGTGCTGACAGCCCAGTGGGGTAGGCTTCACAGGTGAGGGATCTGAAGGCTGCTGAGCAGTTGTAGACTTGTGTGTGGAAATCTAGCCATTCAGAAGGTCATACAAGCAGGCTGCTCTCAGATCTCCTCAGACTGCCCTTACAGTGCTCACCATCGAGCCCCCCACCCCTGACAACCTCCCCTAGGAACTTGAACTCGCTACTTTCTGACAGTTCAGCTGCTCCATGGATCAGTTCCTTCAGCTGAAGGGTTGACAACATGATCTCCAAGAACCTATCTTGTATTAAAGCGTTTGAGTGGCTCCTCGCTAACTGTAAGCACTAAAGACATTCCTGGTCCTATTCTAAAGCGTGCAAATCAGAGAATGGTTTTGGGCATGGAGGATGGATTAAGCCTAGTTTCTGGCTGTGCTTACCATTGTCAGAGTGTCCTTATATTAGCCCTTCTGTTCTCTGGGACACTTTTTTTCCCTTTGTTCACAGTGAGTGTCGTATCTAATAGACAGTTGACCATTGATTAGTGTATCATTGGACTGTAGAAAACTGACCGCTACCTGGTCCTTCAGTATAGTTGGCTGCGGACTCCAGTTTCCCAGCCATGTTAGAGGGGAACCAGTTGATGGCAGTGTTGAGAATCAACCCAGATGATACCCTAAGTACCTGTAGGCTTGCCTCTCATTTCCTCTACTTTTCAAATGTGAAAATCTTCCTTTAGGGAATGAAGAGAGATGTCATCTAGTTTCTTCCCTTAATTTGCTGTCAGAGAAGGTTGTAAAATTGTCATTGTCTGATGTTTCAAAGACAGTCAGGACCGCTCCTCTCTCATTCATTGATGGGGAACATGCATTTGTCCAGAGCAGCTGACAAGTGACCCTCCAGGGCCCAGACTCAGGAAATTCCACAGGATCATGTTTTTGGACTGTGAATACTTCAGACACCATACTGGGGATGGGGGCCTCAGCCCGTAAAGCCAGACCCAGATCAGTGAGCACCCTTTGATTATCAGAAGGAAGAAGCAAAATGAAAGACTGGAGCCTGGTGTGAGGCAAAGGTCAGAGGGCAGCACTGAATGAGGTTGTTAGAAGCTTCTGGTATTTCTCCAAATCCCACACGCTACCTGTCTCTCTGGAGCAGGGCAGGTGGTATATAAACATTGGATGACCAACTGTAGATCAGTTGCTAACATGCTTATCGACTCTCTTAAAAGGTGAGTGCACTCAAGGTTAATGCTTTGATCAGATGACAGTTTTACCCGTAGTTCAGCAGCGTCTTCATGAGCGGGAAAGAAATGATCAGGGCTGTAAAACGTCTGTGCATAAAATACAGTCACCACAGCTTCTCTCCCTGGACCATGGCCTCTCCCTTGGGCAGCTGTTAATGATGGACAGTTAATGAGAGTGTGATTATAAATTATTTTCATGTACTTAAAAGGATTCTGGATCCTCTGTAGAGGGGTGACTGTGCTTGGCCTCCAGGACACACTGGATACAGTTGAGAGTCACTGAATTAGGCAGTTCACTTTCACATGTCATTTATATTTGCATCACCCTTGGCGTTACCATACCACAGAATACGTGGCCTTATGTACATATATACTTTTTCAAGCATTCTCTTCTCGTGACTGTGGTTCTCTTCAGCTGAGAGGTAAATAAGGAAGCTATGGAGTTGCTGTGTGTTGGGGTTGTCCAGGCACAGTGATTGGCTAGGCAATTTCAGCTTCGGTGTGCATGGAGTCAGCCGGCATCTTCCTATAGTACAGATTCTGATCCAGTGGCTCCAGCCTAGGGCCCGAGGCCCTGCATCTCTGAGATGCTCCCAGGTGACACTGCTCCTTTCAGTCTGTGGATTACACTCTGAGGATGAGACTGGAGTTTTGAGGGTAGCTCTCTTTTCCATTTCCTAGAAGGGTGTCGAGCTGTAAAGGCTGTGGAATTATTGCTCCAAATAGCAACCAAAAGTTAGACTTTGCTTTCAGTATGTGCTCCATCCCCCTGGAGACACTTCTGCAATTACTCATTTTGATTTATGCCCCTGGCATTAAAAGCTGTGCTAATACTGGAGCTGTTTTATAATCAAAAATTGCAACGGGTACTAAACTGTTTTCTTTCTGATTTTTACCAAATCCTTTTGGGGATTGCAACAACTTTGGTCTTTGATGTAATGGTTAACTTTCAGCAGTCAGGAAGTATGCCAGTGCACATGGTTGGGTTGAAGGAAGACAGGAGACTCTAAGAGTTAAGCCTTTGGGTACAAACCATAGAGTCGTCGTCTAGTGGGAGATTAAGTATGGAAGACATGTAACTATCTCCCACAGCCAGGAATCTTGGGCACACTGTTTCACAGTTGCTGCAGGGCGTCGTGAAGGTCATGACTCTTTCCTGTTTCCTTTCTACGTCTGCTGTGTGCTGGAGTGTGCCTGTCTTTCTGGGCTGCTGTTGCTCCCTGCATTGCATCTTGCAAAGGAAGAGGAGTTTGGGGAGCTGAGGAGCCCATTTAGGTGCAGACTTTCCCACACGAATTTGCACTGTATTCCCCTCAGATCTCACAGGCTAAGGCCATTCACTGGAGCCGAGGAACCCATCACTGGTTGGCTTAGATCTACTTAGATCTCCAGTCAGGTAGGCTCCTTTGAGTGGGTGTACTGAAAAGCCACTGCCATTGTAGAGGGAAAACTGTCCTAAGCACAGGAGTACCCTTTCTAGAAGGAAACCAGCCCTGTAAGTGTACGTGGCTTCTGTCCCAGGTCTTGCCACATCTTGGCTCTATTCCCTTAGCCTTGAATTCTGCTCCTGGCCCCGAGTGAGTGGTGCTGCCGTCTTCTGAGCAGGGTTCCGGAACCCAGAGGTATGGTGCCCACTTGGACACTAAAAGCATCCCTTCTGCCTCCTTCGAGGAAGTGCTGTCCCAGGTTCATCTCTGCTCTTCAGTTGCAGGTTTTCCAGCTGACAGGAAGGAGGCTGTGGGCCTTTGGGTTTCCCCCTAGATATGGCTCTCAGTGCCCAGAGGCCTTGATGACATTTTGGTGATGGCAGGGCTCCAGGAAAAGGGAGAAGTTGCTGTGATACAATTCATAAGCAAAAATATACTGGTGGACAAAAACCAGGGTTGAGCACGCCTTACAAAAGTAAAACGAAAATGGTTACTTGGTCAGTTCCAGAAGCTGAAGGCACGTGGCTGGCTTTTGTGACAGTTGGGTAAGCTGACATTGGGAAGAGTAATACAGGAAGCCAGTGGCTCCATGGGCGTGCTGACTTCTGGCCTGGGAGGAGCTTCCTTGTTCTTCAGTGCCAAATGTGGGGTGCCGGTCAGGGAGGGGGTTGATCACAGTTCCAAGGGCAGAGCTATACTTTAGGAAGAACAATCTTTGTGCAGTATGTAGGCTGGAATGCGCTTGGAAAAGGTACACCCGACACTGTACTTGTGGAAGCCATGGCTCTCCCTGGTCCTGCTTTGCTCATGCAAAGGTCACTCATATATTTCCTCACGTCTGGTGTCCCTGGAAAGTCAGTTGTGCCTGAAGCATGACTCTGCAAGCCCTTGGTGTCTAGGCCCAGGGCTTCCACCCTGTTGGGTACTGAGTAGGAATGAGGTCCACTAGTACTAACAGCATCTCACTCAGGATACACTGACACGCACCCTGCACCCTCGTATGAACAGCCCAAGAAACATGAGCTACATTGTTAAAAAACACACTCTACAGTTGGTGCCGAACAGAACTGAGAACATTGAGCATTGGTTTTTCTATTGATTACTGTTCAGTATGCATAGTAGTAATTGAAGCCATAGCATCCCTTAAATTCTTGTTGGATGTCTGTCGTTTTAAGGGACCCGTGGGGCTCAGGGAAGCCAAGATACCGGTGGGGCTGAAGATATTACTAGGTATTCAGAAGTACATTTCAGTTTGAGAGCCTCTCATAAAGGGGTTGAGGAAAGTGGGAAAAAAACAGCAACCAACCAACCAATCAACACTCCCCCCCCCCCCCCCCGCCCCCAGGATTCAAGTTAAATTATAAAGAGATTGGTTTTGATGACATGAATGTAACATTTAATATTGACTAGAGAACCTCAAACTACTTTTTCTGAGTTCTGTAAATCACAACTTAATCTTTACTCTGGGGAAGCTTAGGACTTTTTCAATTTAAATTTTAAATTTAAATTAAAGCAAAATATTAACCCCTGCCATACTCCATTTTGAATTTTGTTGGGGGCTAATTAGCTCTCTTTTAGGAGGACTGTGATTTTATTTCAGACCCTCAGCCACTGTGTTTGTTGGCAAGTCTTTAATCTTTTTGTTCCTCCCTCTTCAATTCCCGTGTCCACTAAATCATCATAGTTTCCTTTCTCAGAGTGGTCCTCTTGATGGCGCTGCTAGGTTACAGCTGTGTCTGCCCGGTTCCCAGCCCTTCTCCTTTCCTGAGCAACTTTGTGTGGGACTTTACAATATTTCTTCTCTAGAGACAGCCACCTTGGTCCCCATTGCTAATTGGACCATTTGCAAGTTGCCTTCCCTGAGCTTGGTCCCTTCAACCTTCTCACTCAGCTGTTTGGCTTTACAAAGCCTTCACCTCTGGTAACAAAGGCTGCTGGTAGCTAAGACCTCCCAAGGACCACCCTCCCTTCAGCTAGCCTCTGCAGGATACTGAAAGTTTGATGCTGGTCTATACATTGTGAATAATCTTTAGAAAGCTCTGAACGACTAAATATTGGTTCTGTTTTTCTCTAATCAAATGTTGAATTGACCCAGTGTCAATGTTTTCCATACAAAGGTTCCCGTGTGTGTGTGTGTGTGTGTGTGTGTGTGTGTGTGTGTGTGTGTGTGTGTATATTAAATATATACATTTTTTACATGTTACTGACCGATTGATGACAAGTACTGTTACCGACTGAGCCACCTCTCCAGCCCGGTAGATGTCCCTTTTCGACTGCCGCAGAGTTGCGGTGGTGGCAAGGGCTGGTGACATCACAGAGTCCTTCCTGACTCTTAATGAAACTGATGTTCAGTCTAATTCTGCCATTCATCAGCAAGCAAGCCCCTAGATGGTTCTCCCACTCTGTCCTGTCGGCTTAGGGAAATCCTTGGTCTTGATCCCTCGTAGGTGGATGAGAAATTCTCTTGTGGCAGGCACACCAAGAATCCACAGGCAGGTCTTGTTTTGTACGTGGCAGCAGTCAGCGAGATCTACACAGGAATACTGGGGTGTGAGTCTGCATCTGGCCAGACTGGGATCTTTTTTCTTTCAAGGTGAAGAAAAGCTCAAATGCTTTAACAGCTTTTCTGTGCTGAACTACTCCATTGTCACCAGTAAAAGCTGTTTTCCAGCATCCATCAGGTTTCCGGACAGGTCACTGTGCGTCCTGATCATACATCCCTGGCATTTGACCTGGCTCGTACTTTTCTAAACTTAGATATAGAGAACAGGAATGTGTGTAGTGGCCTCTGATCACCACGGGCTCCCAGGATCCCTCCTGGGTCTTCATTAGAAGGCCAGCTGACCCCCCAGGCTGTGGTATTACAAGTAGAATATCACACTGTACTGTTGATTTTAGACGTTATAACAACATCACTGGCAGACTGGTTTTGCAGACTAAATCAGATTGCTCTTCCCATTGTTTTGCTGTCTTTTTTAAAAATGTGCATTTGTTGCCAGCAGTGAAAACAACAAAGAAGCGTTTCCTTAAAGACACTGGTGTTTGTTTTCTCTGGGAAATGAGCCCAGCAGGTCTGTTTCCGTCTCCTCTAGCTGAGTGGCAGAAGCTTGCTGGAGACCTGGGTGGGAGGTTGCTGAGAGTGAGCGCCAGGACTCCCTGTAGGACTCAGCCCTCCTAGCACCAAGGCTGAGCACCAGCTGTCCTTAATCTCAGGGACTGTGGTTCTCAGGACCTGGTCTCCTTGCAGTTTTCCTACGGCCCCTGTCGATACTTGACTTTCCCACTCTTGAAGCTGTCAGACAGTTTTTCCTTCTTGGCTCTGAGCTTGGACTTTGCCCACACTGCGCCATTGTCTGGGATTGGCTTCCCATCAGCTTACTTGTCCAACTCCTCACCTCACTTCCAAGGCCCGGTCCAAGGCCCGTTTTAGATATTGTCTATGGTGACAGTTATAGCTTGTGTGTTCTCCCACACAGACGCGTTGTGCTGCTGTGTATTATTTCAGGTCTTCTCCTCCTGAGATGGTAATATCTTAATATCCATAAGCAGATCATTCTCATTCATACTTCATGTCTGCTACTGAAGGATGCAGATGCTGACCCTCCCCCATGGCCCACTGAACGTTGTTTGTTAAAAGGTGAGACCAGTAAGCTGTCATTCACCCTAAGGAAAATTTACATATGGGGAGAGAAAGTAGGATAGAGTTCTAATATGAAAGCAACAGAAAACTAGGCCCAAATGAGAAACCCGGTAAGCAAACAGAGGTCCAGGAAGGTTATGAGTCACACAGTTGAGGAGTTAGTCCTGTATATTGTGATATCTACCGTCTGTCTCTTAGTGTATGATAGTCTCAAAGTCAGATAGCTCCAGTGCTGCAGATCCTCTTCAAGGCTTTCTAGTTATATATCCATCTAGGATGATGACCAAATGATGACCAAGGAACACAAATGATGCTTGACAGAATAGGCAGGCTTGATGAACGTAGATCAAAGGAATCGCCAAGGATCAAGATGCCAGGGATGCCTCGGTCACTAAGGACTCCTAGAATGCCCTTTGCTGTTTCTGCCTTCAGTAGAGCTGTGGAGGGAACCCTGTATGTGGACTACAAGCATCACATGTGGAGGCAGCTCTGGGAATGCAGGGAGCTACTGAGATCAGCAGAAACGTTTTGGTGAGGCAGGAGGTTCTAGTTAGATCTGGGAGCAGTGACCGATGGTGCCGGAGAGGAAGGGGTTGATGTTTGTGTGTTAGGCTAAGGGGTTTGACTTCATCCTAAGGGGAAAGAGTCTCTTTAACAGGCTTTTAAGGAGGCCTTGGGCCTACGACTAGGGAAACCTCTTTCTTTGCTTAAGCCTGGATCTTAGGGGAAACAGGAGATGGGGATTCAGGAGCCAGCGGCAGGACCCTGAGCAAGAAGTAATGGCTTAAACTGAGGGCCTGACTGTGGATAAAGGAAGGAGCAAATGGATTTAGGAGATTCTGGAGCCTTTCAGTTACTAAGATGACAGTACTTTCTGCCCTTTTTCCTATGGTAGCTTTTACCCACGTCCTGCAGAGGCACAAAGGTGGACTGGCTGAATTCATGTGCAGCATTTGACTCTTTGTTGTCAGAGAGATGTGCATGATTTCTGACCCAAGAGTGTCTGGTCCCAGCCCCTTCAGTTGTATGCAGGTGCCCCTAGGAAGACCTGGCTTCCCACTCCCCGCCCCCCACACTTGTTCTCACTGTCAGTCACATGAATACCGTCTGAACAGAACGCAGTATACCGGTGCTCCTGTTTGTATAAGTACACTATGTTCTTTTGTCAAAGGCTCTGTTCCTCGGAACAGATAAAATGTTCTGTGTACATAGTAGCCATACATAGAAGCAAAATGTAACTATTCTGCAGTTGTAATGGAGAGTGGATGTTGGCATTGGTGTTTTCTGCTTCTGGATTTTTTTTTCCTGAGCGCTAAAGACATTTAGCCATCTGTTTTTGACTTTAAAGTAGATGTTCTGAGCCGAGGCTGTGAATAAGTATGTGACTCATGTGATTCATGGAAGATACATTATCAATGTTTAATTGCTACTATGTTTCTTTCTCAGCTGTTTTTCTAGCTTTTCAAATGTATCCTGTAAGCAGGTAGAAATTTGAGGAATTGAAAAGTAATAGCTATAGTTTAGTGGCTCACATCTTGAAATGCCTTTAGTGTAAGAATCTATTTTTTCCTCAAAGTGGACTTTGTACACGTCATTATTTATAGATAATATATATATTTATTTAATGTTATATTGTAAGATCATTGTAATAAAAATAGAGTGTTGGTTTCTTTTTTCAACTTCCATTTGGGAAATACAAATAAAATTGAAATTTATATTTTTAAAAGCCTTAGAATAGTCACATCCTCTAGCCATGGGTAGTAGGCACGTGACAGTTCACGTGACTCGTCTGCGAGCTCCTGCATTATAGACATTCAAAGAATTTCAGAGCAGTAGCCACACATGCGAATGAAATTGTGTGGCATTTTCAAATAAAACCCTTGTTCGATATTAACATGCAAGGAGCATGCGGACCAGAGATGCCATCTTTCCATTTTCATTTCCTTTACTTGTAACCGATGTCCTGTTGGGAGTTGAATATATTTAACTGTAAACAAAGTCAGCATATTTCCACTTACAGGACTAGTTACAGGGCTACTAAATCACACCTGTGTGTAGCAGCGCTGCAGATGTAAAGCAGACCCCCATATGCTTTTGGCGTCGGTTTGTGCTGGCGGATGTTCTTTGTAATTGCGTGCATCCTGACAGTCAACAAAGGGGACCAGCGAAGGGGAATTATATCAGAGCAGTATTGCAACTATCATACTGTGTAGTATCCTACATTGTGCTATCTGTTGGCTACCCCCCTATTTTGGCAGGCAAGGTCTTCCTATGTAACCCTGGCTGGCCTGGGACTTGCTATGTAGCCCTGGGTGACCTTTGCCTCCCAAGTGTTGGGATTAAAGGCACGCACCAGTGCACCCTGACCTTTCTGTCTACCACTTCACTCTCCAGGGATACTTGTCATGGCTGTTACCAAGAGGTAGCTTAGTCCAGAGCAGTTGGTTCTTTAATTCATAAACTACTTTTACTCTACATGCAAAAATATAACGAGGATGTGTGCAGTAATGAGCAGTAGCTGTTCAGCACTGTCCATTACAGAAATTATTTTTGCATATTTGTCTATACGCATGTATAGTGTACCAAACTAAGCTCACGTACCAAATTTCTAATAGATAATGAGTATTAGGAAGAGTATTATGTTTCTGGTCAGTGAGATGGCTCAGTGGGTAAAAGTGCTTGCCACACAAGCCTGAAGGATCTGAGTTCGATCTCTCGAACTCATGTATAAGAGCCTGATATGCTAGAGTGTGTCAGTAATCCCAGTGAGCCCATGGCGGAGTGGGAGGTGGAGAAAAACCTGCAACTCTGTGAGCCAGCCAGCCTGCGGTATGCAGCGCTGCAGAAACAGCAAGAGAGACAATGCCTCAGTATGGTGGAGAGAGAACCAACTCCTGAAAATTGTTCTCCGACCTCCACAAGTACACCATGCCCTACATTGATACACCCATGTGCGTGCACATGCGTCAATGTACGAAGACACATCCACTCACGTCCACACACAATAATCAATGGAACAAAGCAAGGGATTATTTTAATTCTACATACCATTCCATCCACACTTATGAAAGCTATCCAGGAAGCAAACCTTGGGAAAAAAAAAAACCCGCTCTTTGCTGACTCAGCCTTTCCTTTGTGTGGTCGTTGCATAAGGACAAAACTAGGCTTGCTTTGAGTTTTGTGTAATTTGTATGTGGGTTTGCTTTTATGATTTTGCTCAAGGTATTAGTATGTACTGCTTAGTCTAGGACACGGTGATATGGAATGGATTCTTTTTTTTTTTAAATTAACTTTTTGGACATTGATAGCTTGGAATTAAATGGACTAGAAAATCACAACAAAAATATAAAAATAACTCTATTACATTCTACTCTTACTTTTTCCAGTTGTATTCTTGGTAGTGATTAACAAAAAAAAAACTTAGATGAAAGCCAAGATATGTTATATTCAGGGCTTTTGAAATGGGTTTATGCTTTCAATGGTATTTTTAAAAATAGTAGTGACTTTTGGTACCTTTTTAGTAGAAAGCAAGTATGGGGAACTGGCTGGCCCATTACCTCTGACAGCATTTCTACAGTACAGATGACAGCAGATGGCAGATGACAGGAAAACCCTGGCTTATTTCATGAACACATGTGTTTGCAGCTATTCGTCACCATACTAAGGCCCACCAGGGAGAGATGGGATGGAGATCAGAATTTATACGCCATACAGAACATAAAATAAGGTTGACTTTTTTTTTCTTCTTTCCAGATTTTGGGGTAAGTGCATTCTTAGCAACAGGGGGTGATGTTACACGGAATAAAGTCAGAAAAACATTTGTTGGTACCCCATGTTGGATGGCTCCTGAAGTCATGGAACAGGTAAAAACATGTTACCCTGATTATTATAGTACAGTAATATATATATATATCATTGATATATCTGCATAGTGTATGTCTAATTAATCTAACATAGCACAAGTCTAATGTACTGTAGCTGTAACATTTCTTTTCAGTCAGTCATCACAGTAGAATGTATCATACAACTTAGATTTCAATTCCAGATTGCTAGCAAGCCCTTAGCAAATTACACTGGAATTTTTCTATGTTTGGCTTTGGATATCTGACATAATAATGAACGTAATGATGTGCAACGAGCCTGCTACGTCATTGTGAGTGCTTTTTCTTGATCTTTTTCCTCTTAGGTGAGAGGCTATGACTTCAAGGCTGACATGTGGAGTTTCGGAATAACTGCCATTGAACTAGCGACTGGAGCCGCACCCTATCACAAATACCCTCCAATGAAAGTAATGACTGCTGGGGTGACTCGTCAGCTTGGAACTGTGATGGGGGTGCATGGGTTCTCCAGTTCTCTTGAACATGCTTATTTTCCTCTTAGACTTGTGGGAGTTAGTGGAGGAATGCAGCCAAGTTGAAGGCTGACTCATGTTCTCATGCCCCAAATTAACAGAGGTGGTGCAGTGGCCTGCTTTTGTGACTGAGTACAGCGGTGAACAGATCCGTAGTTTTGACTACTGACTCTGAAAGAGCAGGGCAATCTCAGGTCTCCCAACAAAATCTAACTGTTTTAAAGGGGTGTTTTATTTTGCGAATGGTTTTCGGGTTGCCCCCCCCTTTTTTTTCCTTCTTTATAAATAAAGATAGTCTATACCATTTTCAGCCTGCTCACAGAGTGTGGTGTTGTGGCTCATCTGATATGAGTGAGTCACAGTGTTTTGAAGCAACATATACTTTGGGTACTATTTTCAGGTTTTTGTTATTTTTCTATCTGCTCTACCTCTGAGGTGGTAACAGCATTTTTAATTCCCCCAGTCAGATTTTGTTCTGAGGCTGTAGTTGTTCAGTGGAAATTATGAAGACATTTCATAAACTCTAGTCTGTGCTTGTTTTATTTTTCATATTTTAATTTTCAGAAAACCTAACAGAATTAAAATCTGAGGACAGAAAGGTTCCCTAGCTATACTGGTTTAAGCTGGGCCAAGGGGAGAGCTTAGGGACAGAGCACTTGTTCAGGGAATGTGAGGTTCTGTTTGATGCCCTGGTTGTTTTCCAGCCTCTGCCTCCCAAATGTACTTTCTTATTGTAGAAAACTTGGAAGTACAAATAAGAATAGCAAGGAAGAATAATCACCCACGATTTCACCAGCCACAAATAGTCTCTGCTAATGTTTTAGTTGTGTTAATTTCTTATTTTTCTTTTAAATTGTTTTTGGCAGTTGTGCCCAGGACTTTACCTGTTCTGAGCATACAGTGCTGCTGAGCCACACCCCACCTGTTCTCTTTCTGTATAAATGTTTAATACAGTTAAGATGTCAATGATATACTTAATGCATATATGCACATCTCTATCTCTGTGACTTTTTTTTTTAGTGGAAAATTTGAAACAAGTATAAACCATAGAAGAGATTTTATGGAAAAAATACTAGATAATTCAGAGAAGTTTCTTTTATCTATTTTTTTTTTCATATTTATCTTTTTCTATTTATGTTTCTTTGCCTCCCTGTCTCCATTTACTTTTTCCACCTGAGTCTAGAGAGGCAGTTGTTAGTGTCAGCTTGAAGTCTTCCAGGACTTTTTCAGGAGTTCACGGTAGCCCACATTCTCCTCTGGGCTGTTGTACTCCACCGACAACAGTTACTTTTATCATTCATCTATTCACATGTCTCAAAGTGTTTGAAAGGAGTCTTGACATGCATAGAATCATCATAAATTAGGGCTGATTTATGCATTGAGGAGGCTTATTCAATTTGTAGGTCAATAGTATGCAATGTACTCACTCTGCTTGCTTTTACAGTAAATAATTCTCTCAGTGTGAAGGAGTTGAATTATTTCCTTTTGATTTGAAACTGTAGTTTGCTTTGCCCCTCGCCATGTAGCACAGGCTTTTGATAGGATTATAGTCTTGGGTAACTCCTAATTCTGTCATGACCATCATCAGTGTCTTAGTCTTTGAATTTTCACCAAGCCCCTTTAACAATTTTCTCATATTGTTTTCTCTTTAAGAGAAAATCATGTTACCTCCTGGGATACTGGGGTTTTATTTTTAGGGTTGCTAATATGTATCAGGAGCCCTGAGTACAGTGGGTTCTGTACTTATGAATGGCCTTCACACTTGAATGTCCTTTTCTCTCCCAACCACGGCTCTTTCCCAACCAGCCTGCACTGAAGCAAGTGTTCCCTGAGGTCCTGTGAGAGCTGCTTCCCAGAAAAGTCTTTCCCTGTGGCTTTGAGGGACCATTCTTAACACACACAGAGCACATTTCCCAAGTTCTGTCGATGAGAATATCCAAGGTTAAGGAGGGCGTGGGCAGATTTGCAAAGACAAATGGATCCTTTCAGTAACTCAAGTTTAGGACCATTAATTACGGGACAAGCATGTTGGTAACCCAGTCAAGGAAGGACTTGGATGCTTTTGTGACAGAAAAAGCTGACCATTCCGTTGTCACTCATACTCAACAGAGACTGTCCCCACCTTTCTTTGGCTGCAGGTGCTGATGTTGACTTTGCAAAATGACCCGCCCACTTTAGAAACTGGAGTAGAAGATAAAGAAATGATGAAAAAATATGGCAAATCCTTCAGAAAGTTACTTTCACTGTGTCTTCAGAAAGATCCTTCCAAAAGGTATGTTGGACCCACTTCCGGACCTAATGACCTGGTCTGAGTCCTGACCAAGCTGTGCTTGTGGATGTGAAAAGGATGCCTTGCTCTGGCCCCTGGTTGCTGTTGGGGGAATACAGTCTGTGGGGAGAGAAGCTGGTGTAGAACAAGCGGGGAGGAGAGGGAAGAATTGATCTTGCTTGCTAGGTGTAGGCAGCTCTCAACCAAAGAAAAGGAACAAAGCAGAAATCAGAAGGCATTGATAGCGATGAGGGACGCTGAGCTAATATTCTGCACTCTGTAGGTT
>CABHPP010141238.1:4482-23592 GCA_902168425.1 Peromyscus attwateri
TATCTTACTTCCTGGGATTAAAGGCATGCGTGCTTTCCAAGCAAAGGCATGAGATCTCAAGTGTTGGGATTAAAGGTGTGTGCCACCATGCTTGGCTCTGTTCCCAGTGTGGCCTTGAACTCACAGAGATCCAGATAGATCTGTCTCCCGAGTGATAGGATTAAGGGTATGTGCTATCACTGTCTGGCCTCTATATCTAATCTAGTGGCTGGCTCTGCCCTATGATCCCCAGATAAGTTTTATTGGGGTGCACAATATATCACCACACTTTCATTTATATGCAATGACAATGAAGACCTATAGACTATATGACCATATAAAGACACCATTAAGCACTGAGACTTATCTTGCCAAGATAGCCAGGGAAAACAACAAAGTCACCAACAGCTGGAAGAACTTCAGGTTTGCAAGCAGAGTCCTTTCCCTCTCAGAACTTTGCTTTCTATGTTGAAACAAGAGAAGTTCTACATATGGTTCCTGGAAATTCTGAGCCCGAAGGGAAACGTGCTTATATTCACACAAATTACACCTCTGCTCTGTTGGTCGACTCACCACAGCTCTCAGATGAGAAATTCATTTTCCGGTTCCTGGAGCTCTGCTCATAAGTATTTCTGTTTCACCTCTGTCCTAGATCAACAAAATTTAGGTGCCCTTCTCTGAGGACCTGGTGGCTTGGGGGGCTTTAAAGCCTGTGAGGGTCTTCCTGATTGCTAACCTGGTGAGAAATGCCCAGCTCTGCAAGGCACCTAAGGTGTGCCTGTGAGAGCATTTCTACAAACATAACACAAACAACAGAGCTGTCATAACAACTCTGCTTTAATCCCTTGAATTCAAATTTTGAATAGATTATTGTGAGACAGAAGCTTCAAAGTAGAGAGTTTTGGAAGGAAATGGGTCACTGGGGTGCATCTTGGGGTTGTGTCTTGCATTGGTCCTTTTCTGCCACTACTATGCTGTGCTCTTTGGCCTGGGGTGAAGAGCCCCCACTGTTTGCTCCCACCATTACGACACTCTGCCTCATTACAGATCAAGATTCGACAAAGCAGAGGACTACAGACTGAAATCCCTGAACCCATGAGCTAAAGTAAACCTGTCATTTCATCCTTTCAAGTCATTATGTCAGCCACTTTGCCACAGCAACAAGAAGGCTAATAAACAGTTCATAGCAGAACAGGTACTGCTCGCACACGACCATCAGAATGAATGAGGCTCTCGTATACACTGCAGCAGTTAAGGATTGAAGATGAAGACCAGTGGGTCCTCAAAGCCTTCTCCTGTAACAGTATAGAGGACAACTAGCAAGTCAGAAGAGTCATCACCGCCACACAATGTTCAATTGTGACCAATTTTATTTTCAACTACATTGTTGGGTACTGTATGGCAATGCAGAGTTCATTCAACATTTAATTTTGCATATTTAAAAAAATTCACAAAGCAATACTTTTATACAGAGCATCTTCCCAATAGTAGTCAAGTTTAGAGATGACATACTGTAGCCTCAAGCGCAAAAGAACAATGAAGCACACCTCAATGCTCAGTGGGTTTTGTTTTTTTTTCCTTTTTTTTAAATACTGGTTACATGTTGAGCCAACAACTCTTCAGCTAAAACAATGGACACAGACTTTGGAAACATTCAATCCTGTTCATGTAATTGTTGTTATTTTAGGCACAGCTAAGTTATAACTGATTTTCAGTTTTTACTTTTTGGTATATGATTATTAGAGAGTTCTCCAAATTACCTATGAAAGCTACTCTACCTAAAACATGGTGATTTAACACAGGCAATGCACCCGATATGCACAATGTAGTTGATTTACTCTGCCCTAAACATCATGTGATCAGAGGTGGGACCGTGGGCGGTCCTCATCTAAGGACTGAAACAGAAGTTAAAAGGGACTTACAGCTTTGACATATCAAAGAGGTAATCATTTGTGACTATACCATCTAGATAAAAGATTGCACACCTTCAATTACTTCATTTAACTAAAATGTGTCTTGAAAAACACTGACCCCTGGATCATAAAGCATTCCATTAGCATTGCTGCTCAGTACCTTGTTTTATTTTTGGTATATCTGCATATAGCATCCAGAGTTACAAATTTCCCACAGTGCTTTCTGCCTCATTCAAGTATAATAAAAGTAGAAATCTATAGAAGCTCTCAGGCTAACCAAACTGTACATCATACAAAAAAATTAATTTACAGTCAAAAAGTATTGGCAATGCCCTTTGTAAGCCTCAACAAAGACCCATCAAAAAGGATGTCAGAATCTACATACATGGTTATCACATAAATATACCGTTCAGATTCATGTGGTGCAAAGCAGAGTAGCTGTTAACTGTATACACGTAGAATCAGCACTTTGTACCACAACGGTTCTGTGAAAGTAACAGTATTGTCAATACTAATCAAAGGTACATGATTTTCTTATTGCATATTTATTGTGGCTGAGGAAGTTATGATACAATAATGCAATCTCCACAATTATTTTAAATAAACAAAAACACTTCTGCTAACAATAGAAAGAGTAATTTTTTTTCTGAAATCACATAGAACATTGCTACATACAGTTTAGGCAAATACTGAAAGACATGACCTTAAGGCATCTGCCAGAAAAGCAGATGTGCATATTTATATGAACTAAATTCTGCAAGAAAAATATTGCACAAAATCATATATTTCAAAATAAAATGTTTCTGTCTCAATATACATAATTCCCTATTTCTTAATTAGATCGTAACATCAACTGGCTGCTGCAAAGCCTTTCTAGTCCTTGAAGCTTTAAGAAACAGACAGTGACAGAACCCTGGGCTGGACATGGGGAAATGCTCAGAGAGAACTGGGCTTCTACAATGGACTACCTACATTACAAGATGCTTGAAGAGAGACTACATTTAGGTGTTCATTTTACATTCCTGAATTTTTATTCTGATTTTCAAATATTGTCTCAGATCCACGAATCCCTGACACCAAACCGTGGAGTTCTCATGAGAAAATTTACTCATGAAAGTGATGAATTTGTCCTGGAAATCTGAGTGGAGAATGAACGGCTGTTGATTTTAAGAATGTTCATGGTCATCTGCTGCTGACCAAAAGTCTTCACTTTGCTTAACGAACAACTACTTCATGGGCATTCCTGGGTCACACCATTAGATATCAGTGTAGGATTCCAACAACAACACTGTCACTCATGGCTTCAACTAAAAAGAACAGGGCTGTTTCGTGAAAATGCTGTTACCAAGATTTCCTTTTTTAATGTAAAAACTGAAATTCCATCAACATGACTGCACCCCAGTCTATAATACCCTAAGTTATTCCTGAACTGGGGAAGTGGCTATCCATACTGCAAAGGGACATCATGTCTTGTGGATGGTCAATGCAAGGACTCATCCCTGCAGTGTCCCCAAATCTGTCCTTTAAAAGTGAGATCTTAGCAGCGTTCTAGTGACTCACATAATTACAGGAAAGTTAATGATTCTGTATTCAGAACATACTTTAAATAATATAGCGGTTCCTAAAAGCATCCTTGCTGTTGGCTCTTGAGCTAGTACCATCTAAGCAAGTACAATCTAACTCTATTATTGTTATTATTATTATTATTATCATTATTATTATTATTATTATTATTAACATCTTCAGTTCCTTTCCTTTTAATTGATTCCCCAGGGCTGGGTAATTGTATTCCCCATACCCTTATATCCTTAGATAATATTATACCTTTTTCCTGACTGGAACAAAAAGTCAATAAATACTTTCTCATTGAAGGAGTTATTAATTTTGAATTGGAAAAATAATCATGCCATAATCTGATGTATAAGACAGGCTGCATTAGGTAGTCACCAACATATACCGCTTAACAACATCTTTAACGAAACTGCAGCTCCCAAATTCATCCTTCTGTCTTTAGTCCCCTGAACTGCCATGGGTGCAAAGCTTAAGTGAAGCTCAAGACAAGTCGTGGCTTGGCTTCAAGGCATATGAAACACAAGATGCTGAAGCCAGAGCAATGCGTTAACCAAGTCTCTTGTAGACGAGAAGCAGCTTCTTTGAAAAGTGTATTTGGGAGCTCCAGTTGGTGCTCAGTAGTTAAAATGACAGAGCAAGCAGAAAAGTTGACTTTGAACAGCAGAGAACTTAGAAATATTTGGTTTGGTTTGGGTAAAGCAAAAAATACCACTTTTTAAAAAATTTCAGTACTCAGTCTATTGTCCTTTACTTCTTAATGTATCCACCACAACACTAGGAAGCTGTGTTTACAGGCTGACTTAGAATACTCAGGGTTTTAATGGTGTGAAGCACCAACACTTGCTTCCAGGTTTCTGGACAGTTCTCACAATAGTGTGTACAATTTTGGTTTTTCTTTTTTACATAAAGTCATTGTTTTGCTTGTTACAGTAAGGCACAGATCACTTTACAGTGTCTTAAGACAGTATTTGTGAGTGGCTAAATGTTTTCAAGTAGCCTAGTGTCACAGTGGAGCATCTCACAAGGGGGCTCATGGAAGAGAATCGGAATCTGTGGCCACGGGTTTGACAAGGACATGGACTGGAAGCCAGTACTCTATGCTTCACGCAGGATGCTGTCACTCTTTAGACAATAAATTCTGAAGTGAAAACAGTGATTTCACTTCAAAATTCATATTGAAGGCTCTGCATTCTGTTCAGGAATTATGTAGAAATGACTGCCCAGGAGCGGAATCACCATGCTAACTTCTCCTCTTCCTACTAAGAACAGCTCTTCTGATACGCGGCTTTCCTCGATTATTTCAGTAAACTGGGATTAATGAAGGACATATACAGACAAAATCTGACAACCTTGAATCATATTATTGTATAACAAACTGAGGATTACACATACCTTTCTATGAAGAGCCCATCCTCATAAGGACAAATGAGTGAATAGTTAGTTACCTCAAGTAAAACTACCTATTTATATTTTGGAATGCAGTCTTTAAAAAAAATGACGTGCATAAATATTTTAAGCACTATGTTAAACAAATCTCCTAAAATTTTAGGTGAAATTATACTCTCTAAGTAAACACTTTAGAGTATGGCCTTGTTGAGGTTAAGTGGTCTTGAAACCATTTTTTTTTTCTTTCTACAAAAGACAGTTTTTGAAAAGCAGTCACCATGTTGTATAAAATAGTGGCCGGGAGGGAACAAATAAACTACCCCATACCACCAGTCTGTCATGAGTGATCTGCATATGTTTTCAGATGTGCTCCAAAGCTGAACAGTAACTGTGAGGGAGGCAGGTTCCATAACGAATTACAAAGGATTTATTCTGATACTCTTCTGCCCTAAATAATTCTCATGTGCCCTTCCTTCCTTCCTTCCTTCCTTCCCTCCTGCCCACCTGCCTGCAACAGAACAAAAGGTGTTGGGGAACAAACGTACAGTGGAGAAACCCAGCAGGTGTCCAAAGTCAACACTACGTGGAATGTGCTTGCCCCCCCCCACACTTTAAGACACTGTGAAAATGGCGCTTTACTTCTACGATCTTCTCCTTCAAATGTACAATCCCAGTGTAACAATGAGAAAAATAGTGGACAAATTCCAGGAGCTGGCCAGGGGGCAATACATCTGACCAATATTCCTGAAACTTCCAAGGTCATCAAAACCAAGAAAGTGAAGTGCCGAGGGGCAGCGGAACCCAGCAGACATGTCATCCAGGACTCCGAGGGGACAACAGGACAGAAAGGGGACATGGGGGAGAAGGCAGAGCTCTGAACACCACGTCCAATAGCGACACTGGCAAATGCAGCCCACCAACAGAAGACACTAACAACAGCAGAAACAGGGCCCAGGGAGATGGGAACCTAGTACCATCTTCGCATTTTCCTATAAATCTAGACCATTTAAAACACAAAGTCAATTATTTTAAAAAAGCAAACACAAGGTAAGGCTACGAGCATCTTCATGGCGAATCAGTTATGAGAAGAACAGGACAGTTGCTTCTCTGGACTCTGCAGGGCATCTGGCTTTCTCGAGGTGGACCCCAGTCACCATGGCGTACAGAGACCAAACATTGTCTGAGTGGCTTCTTTGTAAACAGAAGCTTTTAACTTCACATTATATTTCAGCACTTCATGGATTTCACTGAGTGAAAGGTCAATATACACATTTATACTGTTTGGAAAACATGGCTGCAGTGTCTTTATGAAAGCAAATTAGTTCCACTACAGAGCATTTAAACTTGAAAAAATGATGAGCTTAATTCTGTGATAGAAAAAGGCATTATTGCTCTGAAAGACAACTCCTCTTTCAAGATTTGCATGTAGCATCGCACATGATCTGTATGCTTAACATAACTGGAAGATTAAGGCAATTAGTGGGTTAACTGTTTCATCAGTTTCAGGCTATTTCTTTTCTTTTCTTTTTTTTTTTTCATCAGGTTCATGCTCGACCAGATTAGTATAGTAACTACTGGTTATATGTAGGAGTTACATATGCACACTTAGTTTAAATAAAATGAACGGCATTAAGCACCAAATACTGGGAAAGCTTATGTTCCAAACACACTTTCAGCCTATATACAAATTAGTACCTGATTTAACAGCACAGTAGAATTCATTTTATGCCAGAAAACCAATGGATAACACAGCTCCATGAGATGAACAGATGGGGAAACATTCCAAAGGAAAACACTTAAACAGTAGTAAGAGTTTTCATTCCTATGAGTGATTCTGTTTACTGTATGCATCACAGGGAATTAATTCCACATGTCTCTGGAGAAGCCAAGAGGCAAGCAACTGACCCTTTACTGGTAGCTTAAGTTTGGTTTTCACTTCTCTTTTCTTCTGAAATGTTGGAACCTTGTTGGAAGTCACAAGCCATGTGGCACAACGACACTACTTCTTGGAGCAGTCCACCATCTTCTGAAGGCTCCTTATGCTCGTTCCCTGCTTTCTCCCAGGGAACGAAAGTAGACTGGCGGCTGCTGAGGCTGGGTGCCAGCAGATGCTCCAAAGCCTGGCTTCGTGTCTCCTCCACCTCTGCTTCTCCTTCACCTAGCTGAGAAGCAGCCTCGGGGGAAGCTGGCTGGAAACCCAGTCCTGAAGTAGAAACTGGCTTGTCCCCCACAGTGGGGCCACTCATCCTGTCAGCACAGGGGGGCTTTTCACTGTTCTCCTCTTTCAGGATAAACAGAGAGTCTGTCAACCCACTAGAGGAAACTCTCTTCCTGGGAGATGGAGGGAGATGCTTGCCATGGAGGGCACTGTCGTCCTGCCCGAGATTCCACTCTCCTTGATCACCAGAAGCACACAGTAGGGCCAGGTTATTCTCACTGGGAGTGTTGGACTTGTTCTGCAAAGGGAAATAACAACTTCAGAATACTGTTAATAAATTACAATGGGTTTTCAGTAACTTGATTTCTCCTCCGTTTCAGCCAGAAAGGTGAGCACTGAACAGAGGGGGCGCACTGGTTGAAATCTGACAATTCTTGCTAGTTCCATGAGCAGGCATGGAGGGGAGTGGGTAAGGACATGAGAAACTCTGGTTTCTATGTGTTTAAACTGTCACCTGTCACATTCAAGCTGTACACACAATTAACACAAACCTTTAGGTTCTCTGCAGTCAGAATGGGGTCCACTCATGTACTTCTACCTCACGGTTTTTAAAAGCACTAAACTCATTACATTTAAGACTGTTCACTTTTGAGGCAAGAAAATAGAAAAAAAAAGATTTTAACAGAAATATTCATTACAGTTTTTCTTGAAATCTCTGGAATTTTTTTAAAGTAGGGATATTTCACATAAAAAGTCTTCACAAGGATGAGGACAGAGAAGGGAATATGGCTGGGAAAGGGCTTCAGCTGGCAGCACCCACTACAACAGTGGGTGAGTAGGGGAGTGAACACTGGGGCAATTTTAGGAGAAGTAATTCATAAGATGAAATTTTTACCATAGTTTGAAATTTGTATACCTTCCTACCTAGAGGTTAAATGCTTCTATAAACTAAGACCAGGCGACCACAGCAAGGGCAAGTGTTTTCAGAGAACTCTGTAAGTTAAACTCAACTAACCGTAGGTTTGTAATCAATGTCATCCATGGATCTGAAGAAATCCAGGCTCTTCGCAGCTGCCAGCTTGCCTTGGTCGGAGCTGTGTGTGCTCAGCGTGTCCAGGATCTCCCCCAGCAAGTCCATCTCCCCTGAGTAAGGGGCCTTCACTGGTGCTTCAACTGAGTCGTCACTTTCGTAGAAATACGCAGATGTTTCTTCGCCATCTTCAGAAGACACCCTGGAGGGAGACACAAGGTGCAGCAGCGGCATTTACCCACACAGCGGGGTCTGACTTCATTCAATGTTTCAATTCAGAACAGCAACGTCAGAACCGAAGGAGAGGGGTGCAAGCTCTCAACCCCAGCAGCTGCAGGCTGAGGCAGGAGGACTACAGAGGAAGACGGGAAAAGAAAGGGGAGAGGGGAGAGGACACAAGGGAAGTAGAGGAAAGACAAATGGAAAAGAAAGGAGAAAATGAGGAAGGAAAAGAGGAGAAAAAGAGGAAAGGAAGAAAAGAAAAAGGAGGAAGGGAGGGGAGGAGAGGTTTGAGGACAGGGAGGGACAAAGAACAGAAAATTTATAATTAGTCCATGGCCAACCTTGTGGGAGCCCACAGAGGCTATTTAGTGAGAACTGACTCAGGGTCAGAGAATCTGAGCTTGCTTTACCCAGCAGGGCTGCATAAGGGGATGATTGGACCACGGGCGTGGTTAGCAGGTGTTTGGAAGGGTCTACACTTGACTATACCATTTGCTTTGATCTTGCAAAGGGGAGGTCTTTTGCCTCTCCCCTTGGCATATTACAAAAAGCCCTTCTGGATAAACTTCCAGGCTGTTGGGTATTGATCTAGGCCCTCCTGAAGCTATCCCGTGTTTCTGTCTTTCTTCTCATCATCTAGGTCTCTCTATCTGATATTTTCTTATCCCTGTCTCCTCCATCTAAGAACCCTTCAAAAGGTGGGAGCTGGACTCCCACACAAACTCTCTACAGTTATGCATATATCTATTTCAAATACTGAAAAAACTTGGGTACATGCATTAGGAGCAAATCAATACAGAGTCATGACTCACTGAAGCCAGACTTCTCATCAGTCTCATTCTAAGGCATTTGGGAATTTACTAGAAACATTAGATTGAACACCGAGAAAGTTTGCAACAGTCCAAGGTTACTTTTCATATTTTATATGGTTTTCCTTTTCTTATATCTTGGAGGAAAACAAATACTCTCTTATATAGACAGATTTATTTCATGTGGAGAATGTCCATTTTATTATTATATATTCTAAAATTGCTAAAAAACTGAAGTTTATATAATTTCCCTATTGTATTAAGTGACACAGTTCCACATTTCTCTCCTGGGATGTGACCTTCACCTTAGGCCCTCCCTCAGCTCAGTTTCCTTCAAAATGACTGTTAACCACTGTCACCATGTCACCTGCTCCTCTCAGTGTGGGGTGAGAACTTGTGCTCACCTGGGTCACCACTTCCACTCCTTGGACACTTCTGAGGATACCTCTGCTTCCCAAGAAAGTCTGCTTCACAAGACATTTCAAGTCTATCTCGCCTGGCCCTCTCCCAAGTCCCACTCTGCATAGCGCTGCAAAGAGCCCCATTTCGCTTTGTTGATGAACATTGTGAGGGAGCAAAACCCTAATTTTAGTAGTGCCCAAAACTCCTGCCAGTGAGCCACACCACTAGACAGGGACCCGAAATGTTGCCTGCCAGTGAGCCACACCACTAGACAGGACAACCCCGTGCTGGACTCACTTGCTTGCTCGCTCAATGTCATCGTCATCATCATACAGGGTACCATCGAGGCTCTTATGAGGCCTTCTCAAGTGTGCCTGGAGAACAAAATTGACAATAAATTGAGTTACTATTTTAAAATATGTCTCCTTAATAATTTCAAAAGAGCAGTGTGATTTTATAAGAAATACTTATAGAAGAAATATGCTTCCCAAATTCTTGAATGTCACCCACTAGCCTGACTAACTAGAACAAGGAGAAATAGAGGTAAAGTAGTATTAAAAGAAAGAAAGAAACTCAACCCTTATAGCTCCTTAAGTAATAATTGGAAATAGATACACACATGGACAGTCACAGTTTCTGACGCCAGCATGTCTGATTTAGTATCAGTCATACATCCACAATGCAGCTATCACATAATTTAAAGAACTACCAAGAGTTGTCAATTTTATTACCGTACCACATCCCCCACAATTCCTACGTGTTTTAGAGAGTGCTTTCAGTTCTAAATGTTTATATAAAACTCCAGGTGGATTATAATGCCACACAAATGTAGGCTCTGGCTCTGCAGTGGTTCTGGAGTGCCTGGGACCGAATTCCTGCATTTGTAACAAGTACTTAGGTGACATCAGTGCTGAGTTGAGGAACCCACTCTGAAGAACAAGATCTTCACAGTAAAGCTTACCATTTGCACCTGAAGATATTGTACTATGTATTTATTAGATTTTCTAAAATATGAAATGTTTATGTTGATTGGTTAATTTGTTTGTATGTACATGCATGTCACAGTATACATGTGGAAATCTGAGGACACCTTGTGGGAGCTGGTTCTGTCCTTCTACCAAGTAGGTTCTCGGAATCGAACTCAGATCACCAGGCTTGGCAGCCTTTACCTGCTGAGCTGTCTTGCCAGCCCTAGCTATGTGTTTTTAACAAATACTTGTTTTTCAAGATTTAGTTTATCTTATGTGTATGAGTGTTTGTCTGTATGTATATGCACCACTGCATGCCTGGTGCCTGCAGATGTCAGAAGAGGGTGTCAGATCCCTGGGACCTGGAGTTATGGACTGTTGTGAGCCACCATGAAGTTTTGGGGATCCGAACCTAGATCCTCCATGAAAGCATGAAGTGCTTTTACCTGCTGAACCACCGTTCCAGGCTGAAGATTTCTTTTTAACACAACCTAACAATTGTGACGTCTAAAAGTTAACCATTATTCCTCAATCTTTTCCATCATACAGGCCATATCCATAGTGCCTATTTCGTGGTCAGAATTACAAAAGTCAGTGTTGGTTGTGGTTGTCATGTCCCCAGTCTCCTGAAGGACTCTCTGTCCCCCACTTTACTTTGGGCCAACTATGCCTTAGAACATGTTATTCCACCTCATTTCCTGGAAACTGGCAGTGACATGGCGGCTTACATCCATTTCTGGCTAGCTGATACTTGTTTCTGGCAAGCATAAGCCATGGTGGTGATGTGCATTCTTATAGTGTATACTGGTAGGCATGTGATGTTCAATTCTGATAACTCTAAGACATGGCTTTGGGTGTGGCTGGCTTGTCCACTCATTTCAAAGTACCTCCCCAAGTTTTCACTCGATGGTCCATTCACCTATCATAACCACTGCCAGGTCCATTTCTCACTAGGGGTTGTGTAATTATTAGTTTATGGAGTATTCCTTTTCTATTTGTTGGCACTTTATAAAGAACTTTATTATTTAGCACTATACCAACATACAATGTAGGCCAAAACAAAACAAAACAAAAACAACAACAACAAAAGCAGAGTAAGTTGATGATCTGCTCCGCTCCTTTATTTCCGGCGTAATGAGCCATTGCCCCAGAGGTCTCTAAAGGGATGACAACATAAGGTTATTTTTAATATTGTCATGGCTTGTACATACTTGGTACATTTTAACCCACCACAGTCATTACTGGTGTTCAAAATATCCCATCTTTGAATTTTGACTTAAAAAGTCCTTATCTTCAAGACACATATCTAAAGATAGTTACAGGTTAAAAGATACAGTGTTGGGTTTTTCCTTAAAAATAATCTGGTACAGGGTGACTGGCCTTGAGCTCATCAGTGCTGAAGCTATAAGAAGGATTATCTGCGAACTTCTAAAATGTTCTTTTTATTATTACACATGTCTGAAATGTTTCAAATGTAAGCTTTACAATTTTTAAACCATCTGCCCTTTGACGCATTGAAGCTGGCTCATGTCTTTTCTGACATGACCTCAGAAAATAACTTTGGATTCTCCAAGTGGACAGTGGCATTCAAAGGCTGAAACTTGGTGTCATGGTGCTCAAAACCACACACTATCCTTTTGGGTGGTGAACAATAACTTTGAATCTGGAAGCCTCAGCCACACCCCCTAAAGAAGGAACTTCCTGTCTTCATGTTTAATCCCCAGCGCACAGCAATCTCCGTTTGTTGCACTACAGAATAAGTCAGTCTTGGGTCCTCTGAACTGAGCCCACCTCTTCACTCTCCGTGCCAACGCTCCTAAAAGGCAGCACACAGAATAAGCACCTGTGACTTGTGATATGGAAATGTGTAACAATAAACCTGAAAGTCCGTCCAGAGATGCTTGATAGTTTGTCCAAGTCACACACACATCATCCAAAACAGGAACAGCAACAACAAAGGAAGTGACGTGGTCTACTGCACAGCAGATCCTGGTTACACCCAGATGCTCTAAACCCAGAGCTGCCTGCAGGGATCAGAGCTCTCAAGCATTTCACCCCTTGCATAATCTGTGTAACACTTGAGTAATGACACAAGCTTCAAAAGAAAATCTGAGTATATTTCACATTTCCTACCTAGACAGGCCTCTATCAGTTTCCATAGGGATGTTATTAAATGAGTGCACTTTACAAAAGTTATTCATAAAGAATTTTAGCAACACATAAAACTAATTAATAACCATTTTCCTCTTTGTGGCTGTTGACCTATGTCCAATGAAGACACTGTAGCTATCACTGGCCCTGCACTGTCAGCTCTCCTGTGCTTCTGGCTGTCTACATGCTGTCCTTGGCTTCCCCATGATAGATTGTTACCTGTAAGTGGAAATAAACCCTCGGCTCCCCAAGTTGCTTTTGGTTTATCTCCACAACTAAAATCAAACTAGAACACTTAATTAGCTCAATAAAATATGCCAAGATTTTATTCTTTAATATAGGCTTATCTTTGGAATATGCAGTTGATATTTCCTGAACAAATGAACATCTGTATATATACAGTAGGGAGGTTCTTGTCTTAGTTAGGGTTACATTGCTGTGATGAAACACCATGACCAAAGCAACTTGGGAGGAAAGGATTTGTTTGGCTTACACTTCCATATTTCTGTCCAACACTGAAGGAAGTCAGGACAGGAACTCAAGCAGGACAGGAACCTGGAAGCAAGAGCTGATGCAGAGGGCATGAAGGAGTGCTGCTTACTGGCTTGTTCCTCATGGCTTGCTCAGCCTGCTGTCTTAATAGCAACCAGGACCACCAGCCCAGGGATGGCACCACCCACCATGGGTTGGCCCCCGATCAGCACTAATTACTAACTGCTTTACAGGTTTGCCTGCAGCCTGATCTTATGGAGGCATTCTCTTCACTGAAGTTCCATCCTCTCAGGTGAGCGTAGTGTGTGTCAGGCTGACATAAAACCATCCAGCACAGTTCTGTTGAGTATTTAACTGGCTGACACCAGTCTCTTCACTGTTCATGAAGGGCATAATGCCCATTCACTCCCTTGATGAAGATTAAAGAAACACCTTTCTGTGCCTGGGATTAGGCTACACGCTGGGGCATAACACTGAGCAAGAACAGGGCTCTGTGTCCTTGGGGATGTCCGTCTAGTAAACACAAACTAAACCAAATCTAACAATCTCACCGATAAGCATAAAAGATGTGACTCAAACTAGCTTCTCCTAAGCTATCAATGCCACGAAAGTGAAAGCACTTAATAAGAACTGACCTAATCCGAGAGCAAAAAAGAACCTTTCCTCCTGGGCTCCGAGAGGTCACTGGTGTTAAGCAGCTGACAAAAAGTGGAAAACACACGCGCACACGCGCACGCGCGCGCGCGCGCGCACACACACACACACACACACACACACACACACACACACACACACACCCCAAGTCCCTCAGTTGGGACAATCAGGGCAAAGGTGAGAAAGTGCATGGTAACTTCTGGTTTGCTGTCCTAAGAACTTGCTTTGGTACTAACGCTGCTTTCTGGGGCCACTGGAACTTGCAGTTACCCTTTTGCTCACTAGGTGGCACACACATACTAAAAAGACAGCGGGATACATGGAACTCCTGGGGTTAAGCAGAGGCCCAATAGCTTTAGCAGAGAAATGCGGGAGATGAGAACATGGGCAACGGTGGTAGGAAAGAACCAACGCCAGATTCACAGTCCCAGATAATGTAAAGCAACAGAAAGTCATTGACTCAAATATTTTTAAATATTCAAATATTATTAGAAGTTGGTACTGTGCACTGGCTCTTCAAGTTAAGGCAGTAGATACATCTGTTTTTGTTTTTAGTTCTTAGCATTTCTTCATTCCCTAAACATACAGTAAGAACCAACTTAGGCATTTTACTGCTTCCATAGCACATATACAATAAATGAAAAAAATATTTTCTCTACATGAGGAATATACCTACTGCAAACAAGAAATATACTTACTGCAAATACAACACTAGTCATTTCAAAGTTACATATAGGTGGGTAATTTGCAGCTCTCCTAGGATACAAGTACCACAGGAAAGGCATCCCTTTGGGATATAAAATAGGGGCTGGATGGCTTAGTGGTTAGGAGCATGCATTGTTCTTACAGAAGATCAAAGTTCAGTTCCCAGTACCCATGCTGGGTGGCTCAGAACTACCAATAATTCTAGAGGCAACTGACACTTATGGCCTCCTTCACATACCCACACACAGAGAGATGCACACATACACATAATTAAAAATAGAAAAAAAATTTTGAAAAGAATATAAAGCAGTCAAAGCTTCTATTGCTTAGAAACAAATAAAAATGAGACTCAGAACTGAACATCACAAATCTTAATCAAACTACTGTATTCTGAACACATATAATTGTAAAATACAATTTTGCTTCTGTGAAAATATAAAGTACACATTTAGTGTATGTGAAAATTCACAGAGTCAGCATTCATATGAGGACTACTTGCTCTGACTGGGGGAAAATGTTAAAATCCTGAAGAAGAAAGTATCAGTATGGAATGAAAACAGTTAGTGGTTCTCTTCTGAAGCTGACCCTATAGGGAGAATGAAATAAAGAAAACGAATGAAGACCGGAAATGGAAGAAAACATATCCAATCTCACAGAGAAAGACTAAGTCTCAAGATCACAGGTCTGAATGTTTGAAGAGAATTCAAGAAGCACATTTAATCTAGCTGTAACAGCATGCTAAGCACTACCTTCTCTGCAATGCCTTCTGGAAAGCATCCCAGACTGTAAAATGGCCCAAACCAAGGAGCCTGCCTGGTAAGCTTGCAGTTACCCCTGCGATCGCTAGATGGCAAACAATGCTAATAAGGCTAAATGCAGCTTGAACTGAAATCTTTAAGGGGGGGGCGGAATTTGGAGGGATAGGATGAATAAGCAGATGAAACAGAAAACAACTTATCTGGCCTTCACAGAATTGAGATTCTGCTAACATGTAACATTTCTGAGACAGACGCACTATGAAACTCAGACTGGCCTTGGCATCACAGCCCTCTCTCTGCCTCCACAGGGCTAGGGTTACAGGTGTGTGCTGCCTTGCCTGGCTTACTACATTGTTTGTTTGTTTGTTTGTTTTTTTAACATAGCCTACTCTTTTTAAAAGATTCATTTGTCTGTGTATGAGTGTTTGGCCTGCATATATGTGCATCCCCTGTTGCCTGGTGCCTGAGGAGGTCAGATGAAGACTTCTGATACCCTAGAACTAGAGTTTCAGTGCTATACACTTCCCAGTACTGTACAGTACTGGAAACAGACCCAGGTCCTCTGCAAGAGCAGCAAGTGTTCTAAACCACTGGGCCATCTCTCCAGCCCCTAAAACTAACTATGACTTTTGATACTGCACCATTTTGGAGTTGAGGCAACCAAAATCCAGAAACACTGTTTTGCTGACTCAAAGTCTACAGCAAACACCAGATGTTATGCATAAAATCCATTTGTAGGATAAAAATGCCATAGCATAGAATTATAATGGCAGTGCCTCGAACATGCAGAGCAGTTTTACTATTTGAAAAGAGCATTAAAACATAGTTTTGAAAACGTTTACAGGTAGTAACTGAAGTGCAGTTAAAGACTTACTCAAGGTTAGGCGTTTCTCATAACCTATTTCCTTGACAAGCTTACTTTACAACGATCTGTGCTGAACGCTTTCCCAGTTTGTATATGAGGAGAGCAAATGGTACAAACAGTGACTTGTGAATCAAACACAAGTTGTGAATCAAACAGTAAGTTGTGAATCAAAAAGGGACATGGCTAGGGCTCCGACGTAGACTCCACATGGGCACCTGCAACATGGTTTCAAAATGGATATTTCTAAGCCAGTTTTTAAGGGCTGCTTATATGCTGAGTGATACCAACTAACCTTGTTAGTCTTTTAACATTTGAAAACACAAATCTGACCAGGGTTTTATAGTCAGCTTTTGGTGCAAAAGATCACCATTAGTTAGTAGTAAAACAATATGCTAAAACATTAAATACCTTAGTGACGAAGGAGGAATCAGTGGTCCTTTGAGAAGCGGCAATCTAGTTGCAGATTCTGAATGGACAGCGGGAACAGCCACTATGAGGAACAGACTGGCTTTTCCCTCCATGGGCTCACTGAGCTCTGATCAATTCCAAAGCAATGCCATATAAAAACCCGGGTGGGAGAGCATCATTTCCTATCCTAAGAGTCTTGAGAGAAAATAAGAACTTGTGCACAGAGGTTCTAAAAATTGGGCATGTTTGGGATAGAGAACTGTTGTTAATTTGATCAGAACCCTTAAAGATTAAAAAGGTAAAAGGAAAAAAAAACTTAAAATGTTAAATTACAGAAAACATAGAGAAAATATTTTTTCCATGATTCTATATAAAGTCTAGAATGGGAATATTCATTAATTAGATTTACTAAATGGAAAAACTGAATATGTTTTGTCTTTGTTTCAAGATTTTATAATACTTATTTGTGGTGAATGAGTTTGAAGAGTAAAATGAATTATAACATTAAAATGTCAACTTTAAAAGTTTTCAAATTATGCATATGATATATATTTATTTACGTAAATACAATAATTTTTCCATTATGTGTTTTATAATATACTCGATATTGTCCTGCAGAGCTAGATTTCTTAAGTGAAATTCCAGAGAGCTTCTACAAGGATCGACAGTCCCTCAAGCTGAGTAGCATCCTTGGACAATTTATGACAGCTTCAACACTTCAGTGTTTGGCACTGCAAATTACCTTCTAAGGAATGCTGCACACAACTTCCACTAGAGGGCGTGCTTGTAATCCAGAAGCCATTTGTTTCTTTTTGAAACAATTTTTAACTACAACCAAATCTAAAATGTTTGAAATTAATACTGTTCCAACAGAGAAAATAAGATTTTTTTCTAATTAGCAATATGGTACCTGTATATTTCTCCAGAAAATCAACTATAGAATAAGTTAGGTTAAATCCAATGTGAAGAGATCTTGGAATACACACTGCTATAATGTGTTTTTATTTAGGCAGTACTTCTATGATCACATTCATTTAACTTATTTCAAAAAAGTTTTATCATTTAAAGTTTCTTAAAAGATTCTCCTATTATTTAAATCTAGCATTTTAGCTTGATAGTGTCTTTAACACCGAGCCAAATAAACATTAAAAATGGTTGCTTATCATGGTTTGTTAGTTATTTGTCATCTTAAGACCTGCTTAACAAGAGGGAAAGCATGTCCAGTACTAGAAACCAAGTCATCTACCCAGGGCTAGTGATGTCATGAGTCTTGGAGGAGAACCTACAACCATCACTCCACTTAATCAGCATAAACGCTAACTACATTCTAAATATTTGTTCTCACCCCTCATCAAGGAAACTTCTTTTGGCAACAGATAAAAACCACAACCAATCAAAATGTAGATTGTGGAGCCCACTTCCAATGGACACATCTCCAAAAGAACTCCAGCACCTAAGGCTCAGGGAACATTGTGGAAGCGGGGGCAGAAAGACTGTAAGAGTCACAGGGTCAGGGAGTTGGCTGTGAGATTGTGTGACACTAATGCCAGATGCTACCTCCATAAAGTCTCACCAGCCTGTCTTCCTAAACACGAGCTGAAAAAGGACAATGGCAATAGACAAGACAAAGAGATTAGGAAAACCATGAGGTCTCAACTCCACACAGAGAACTATAGGCAACTAAAGAATGCCGAGTGGGAGACATGGTCTTCTCCAGGGAAAAGCATACTAATTGGTTACCAATACCAAGTGGTCAGCCCTGAAAACATGAGCAATTTTATATGGTTATTATGAGTAATATACAGACAGAGTAGGTATTTATCATTGTATTTAGGAGAATACACACACACACACACACACACATACACATGTAGGTAGCAATAATGAATGAAAAAAGAGACAACAAATTTGAAGGAAAGTGGGTAGGGATATGTGGGAAGGTTTGAAGAGGGGAAAGAAGAGGAAAATAATATATTTATAATCTCGAACTAGAAAATAAACGTTATTTGTCTTATGTAAAACTTACTTTACAAAACAAAGTATTCCGAATATTTACTGCCATATTTCTGCCCCCGCCCACACCACACAACTGTTTTTCCCACCTTGCTATTTGCATTACTTTTTTCTTGGGAAGAAGCAAGTGGCTACTTCCCTCTGTCTAACTCTCTCGTTTTTTTAAAAAGGCAGAATCTCGCTATGTAATCTAGGCTGGCTTTGAACTTGTGACTTTCCTGGTGTGTGTCACTACAAGTGGCAACTATACCACCTTTTACACTTCCTGTGTCAGCTGAACAGGAAGTGCTGCCATTTATTACAATTATATTTTACTTCAGAGTCCACCAAAATTTTATAAAGGAAACTTTGTCATTGATATGTTACCATGTACTATACACAACTTCATATGTGTATCTTGTTTTGTTTTGTTTTACTTATGAGCTACATAATTTAAGAGTATCTCAGTTTTTTGTATTTTAAGTTGCACTTAAATTACTTAATTATATCTATAGTGTATAAATTATACATTTTACTATCTACAAAGCATAAGCTATCTGATTATCATATTCATTAAAGAGGCTAACATGGTGGGATTTCTTTTACATTCCCAGACACACAACTGTGTCTATAAAATGATTTGCTT
>CABHPP010141238.1:27137-42491 GCA_902168425.1 Peromyscus attwateri
TGGCTGGCTGTGTGGCTGGCTGTGTGGCTGGCTGTGTGGCTGGCTGGCTGGCTGTGTGGCTTGGCTGTGTGGCTGGCTGGCTGGCTGTGTGGCTGGCTGTGTGGCTGGCTGGCTGTGTGGCTGGCTGGCTGTGTGGCTGGCCCCTGAAGTCCTCCTCCTCCCTCTCTCATTCCCTGATCTTTCTTCTTCTCTTCCCAGATTTTTTCCTTCTATTTATTCTGTCTGCCAGCCCCGTCTATCCTTTCTCCTGCCTTGTTATTGGCCATTCAGCTCTTTATTAGCCCATCAGGTGTTTAGCACAGTAACACAGCTTCACAGAGTTAAACAAATGCAACATCAACAAAAGTAACACACCTTAAGATAACATTCCCCAACACTTTATTACTATGAACATTTCACAGCACTGTGATTATTAATCCTAATTGTTTATTTGATGGGGTTCTGAATCATCATTACATGTCGGTGAGGCATTTTCTAGATTGCGTGGGTTAATTGGAATGGAAAGATCCACCCTACATGAGGGCAGCACCACTCCACGGTCTGGGGTCCCAAAATGAATAAGAAGGAAGCAGGAAGCTCTGGAGCATTCATCTCACCCCCTTCCTGACTGTGGATGCGATGTGACCAGCTGCTTTCAGTCCTACAGCTTTCCCTCCACAGAGTCTGTAACCCAACAGGAACAAAATAAACCCTCCCTTCCTTAAACTGATTTCGTCAGGTGTTTTATCCTAGAACTAGAAAAGTAACGAGTAATAAATTGGTACAAGTGCCATGTCATTGCTGTGATAAACCTGAGTATGTGGTTCACCCATCTTTGGAACAGTGTTATAAGGAAGAATGTGGGACTGTAGGGTAGAAAAGCCCTTGAAGGCTGTAAGCAGAGACTACCAGGCCATTCTGGTTAGAAACAGGAAGGCAGGAGTGCAGACAAAAATGTGGACATGGAGGACTGGCTCCTGAAATTCCAGAAAGAAGCAAGGGCTTTACTGGGATTTGGCCTAGTCTATTCCTGTGGTCATGCCATCAGGAATCCGGCTGCATTCGGCCTGTTCCCTGAACCCTTGAGTGAGGGTGAACACAGGAGAAATGGACTAATTTGTGTGGTGGGGGAAATGCCAAGGAAGGATGGCATCCAGGCTGTGGGCTGCACTCTTCTCTCATTCAGTCTTCACTGAGAGAGAGCAAAAAGTGGAGTTGAGCAACACAGAAAATGTGCAGTGTGGTAAGAAAAGGAGTATTAGCAACTTTCACCTCACAGAGGAGGCAGGTTCAAAACAGCTGAAATTGCTACAGAGATCGACGACATGAAGAAAAACTTGGGCTCTACACGGGGACATTAAAAGTGTTTTGAGGTCAAGACCTAACCCATCACAGACTCCTTGAGAAAATGCAAGCTTATCTGAAAGAAGAGAGACTAAACTGAGTACTTCACTCAAGGGGTTCCATGGGTGTGTTTTCCCAGGGTCAGCACACAGATGCCGATACCACTGTGGTCCGAGGGAGCCAGGCTCCACACACAGCTGCCAGATGCACTTGGCAGCTTTGTTCACTCAGTACTGGTTTTGCAGGTATAACAGATGGAGGAATAAGAGTGTCAAGATAATCTTACATCAAAGTTCTAGAGAGCTGCTGAAGAGAGGCCGTGTGCGGCAGGGTTGCAGTCCTTGTAGAGATATCCTAAGGAGCCACATAAGAAACTAAAAAAGTTTGAATTGCAACGGAGACTCCAGGATTTTGAAGATGCCAAGAGCTTGAGACATTCACTGAAGAAATTTGAATGTCAGCTTTGCAGCTGGTCCAACACTATGTGTGCTCCAGGTGGCAAAGCTGAAGGGGCTATTCAAGTCTTTTACCCAGGTGATTTTATCATGAGCCCCAGATGCAGGACATGAAACGACAGGATTAGTGTCTGCTCACTGGGTTCCAGCCTTGCTTAGGCCAGGTCATTACTATTCCATCATTCTTCCTTTATGGAATGGGATATGTATTCTATGCCACTGTATATTGGAAGTTCATTAGTTAAGAGTTGCCTCGAGCCTCAGATGAGAGTTGGACTTTGGAGTTTTAAATAGCATGGGGCTGCTAAGGCTATAGGGACATTTGAAGCTGTACTGAATGCATTGTGGATTATGGGATAGCCATGAGCCTATGGTGACAAAAGGCGGAAGGTTATGGTTTTAAAGTGACATGTTTGGGTGTCAAGATGACAAAATCTGGAGTTGAAATGGTTCATCATGATTTCTCCACTGATGGTACTTTTAGAATCCATGGAAATAACTTCTATGAGGATTTCTGTGAGGTTAACTTTTCTAGAATGGTAGGGAACACCATGCAATGGGATGTGATCCCAGAGCGAACTAGAAAGGAAAAACAAAGTTGCGTAGCAGCATTCTGTTGTGGGATATTTGTACACTGTGTGAAAGTGTATTGCTGTGATTGATGAAATAAAAAGCTGAACGTCTAATACCTAGGCAGGAGGTACAGGCAGGACTTCCAGGCAGACAGAAAGGAGGAGAAGGACTCTATGCATGTGTGGAGATGCCAGGAGACGTGGAGAGGAAGGAAACAAGAGGTGCAGGATGAAAGAAAGGTAAAAGGTCACATGGTAAAACACAGATTAGCTGGGCGGTGGTGGCGCACACCTTTAATCCCAGCACTCGGGAGGCAGAGGCAGGCAGATCTCTGTGAGTTTGAGGCCAGCCTGGGCTACAGAGTGAGTTCCAGGAAAGGCGCAATGCTACACATAGAAACCCTGTCTCAAAAAAAAACAACAACAAAAACAAACAAACAAACAAACAACAAAAACACAGATTAATAAAAGCAGGTTAATTTAAGTTATAAGAGCGAGGGGGGCAAGACTAACCTAAGGCCAAGCTTTCATAATTAATAATGAGTCCCTGTGTCATTATTTGTGAGGTGGTGGCCCAAAGAAAAATCTGACTACAGCATTCTTTTTATTTTGATTTCCTTCAGTGCATGGAATGCGACTTCAATCACCTGCCATTCAGATTTTCCTGCCACAGTGGACTATACCCTCAAACTGTGTGCCAATAAACTCTTCCTTCCTTGAGGTGCAGGTCCTTTGCTGCCGCTAATCTCTTACGAGCCACAGGTAAATGCTATGACCATCCTGGCTGGGAACATTGGCAGCTGTCATAAAAGAAGCTTTGTAGGCACTCTGGATTTGACTCTAAAGCTGATTTCTAAAGGTGCCTAGTAAACTGCAATTTAATATACAAAGTTCAATTGGTTAAAATCTTCAGAAGCCTATTCTAAATACAAAACACTACATTACATTGCTATTTTTCTAAATACTCTGCCACAGGGACAATATTTTTAGTAATATCAGCATTTGAACAGAAGTTTTAAATAATAATAGCAAATAAAATATATAAGTCTAGAAAGAAATAGACATACAGTCCCCAAGTTATGAATGGTTTGGCTTCATGACATTTTAAGTTTACTATGGAGAAAAGCAATATACTTTAAGTAAACATGATCTTTCAACTTTTGAATTTTTCCTAGCTAGTGATAAATGATGCAGTACTCTTCCTTGGTCCCAAGTAGTGCAGGGACTCAGAGCTTCCTGTCACACATTCTATCACAAAGGTGAACTACAGTGTACAGTGTCACTAGTTATGACTTTCAATCAGTTAATCACCTTAAGTGCATTTTCAGTTACAATACTAACAACTTCTGATGAGTCCATTAAGAGGTACCCCATCATAAGTTGAGGATTATCTGTATAGTATACAGATTTCAACACATTGTTTTAATGATTGGATATCTGGGTTTCATTTAATGTTTGCAGTAAAGGGAATCTATTAATGTTGTTCCATGTCACATTGTTCATACTCCACATAATCACAGGCTTAACTGTCTCTCAGACTCACTGGAATATGAACCCTTTGAAGACACGATAAAACACAAGCTAGGTATGACTTATGCAAAAGGCTTGGGAACAGCAGTGTTTCATATTTTGGACCTTTTGGGTACTACAATATCTGTTCATACACTGAGATATCTTGTGGACATGAACTGTCTTAACACCAAATTCTTTAGACAGCTTACACACAGAGTCCAATGGTAAATTTAGCTAATATTTTTATAATATTATGACAATCTTATGCTTTGAATGTGACCTGGTATACGAGATTATATGTAGGGCACTCCATGTCTGTATCAAGATGGACCTTTCACATTAGAGATATCTGGTTCTCCATTGATGGCCCCGAGTTCACTGCTCTTCCCTTGATCAATAATGCTAATTTTCTTATAATGGTCCAAGTTGCTCCCAAAGAATTCATTGAAATACGCGACCTGAGACTGGAGGCATGAAGGCAAGCGTCCTTACCTGGGAAAGCCTGTGCTTCTCTCTGTTCCCTCCCGTTTCATTGTGTAATGTATAAACTGGGGTATACTGCACCAGACCAGAACAGGTCCCGTAATCTTCCTCATTTTCCTACACATAAAGAAAAGAAGAATTATTTCACAATACTCTACTTTTTAACTAAAGTTATTTAATAAAATATCTGTTAAACATACAAAGAAAAAAATAACACTTTAGCTATAATTTTAAAGAATTTTCTGAGGAAGAAATAATGATTTTTCTATGGTGTAACTTAATAATTTAAAAAATAATCCATACTTTGACTAGTTGGAATAAAATTTATAAAGATACACATTCACTATTACTACAATGGAAGATTTTAAGTAGTTTTTCTTCAAAAGTAAAAATTCAAAACACAATTGTCAATAAAACTGCAAAGATGTAATGTGTAATCAAACCAAACACTCAAATATAGATATATAAATATTTACATGATACCTTCAATACTCATAGGTTCAAAATCCAATTATTGTGATATTTTATAAATTAGGAACATTCTTCAATGTAATAACTACTATTGGAATGAACCTATAAAACCAAAGGGTGGCATTTCTTGATTAATTCCACCCCAAAGATACTTTCTTTAAAATGGTCAACTCGAAGCAAGATTTTATGAAAACATACATCCTGTTAAAATTATCTTTGAAGATCTCTACACTCTGTGATAAAATATGCAAACAATAAAGAGATTATTCAGTAGATGCATATAGAATAGCAGAGAGTTAGTTGCCAGAGGACTTGTTATAAACAATATATTCTTGAACAAAGGGAAAAGCATATTTCAAAAGCCATTAAAACATAAATCTCACACTGTTTGTAGAGTAGGGGCTGCAAAGTCATACAAAATCAGGGTGAAAAATATCAGGATGACAGATGCAGACGTACCTTGTGTTTCAGCCTGCTCTTCACCTCCTTTAGTCCCAGTCTGGCGTGACTCTTTGCCTAGAAAATAAGAATAAGTGTATCTAGCTTTGCATGCTTCTATTATCATTTACTCTGTGTGTGTGTGTGTGTGTGTGTGTGTGTGTGTGTGTGTGTGTGTGTGTATGTGTATAAAACTATCTCTAATAAGCATTGCTAACTATCCATATTTCTTAGAAAAGGAACAAATTATACCCCAACACTATTTCCAAGGATGCCATCTAGCTACTATTTTATTAAGCCTAAATTGTTGGTAAAAATGGGTCAACCTGTATTGCATACAAACAGACAAAGATTAACATTCAGCCTAGAATCAATCAATTGGGTAACTAATGCCCATTATTAATTTAAAATTGTCACCAATGAGAAACAGAGACAAGGTAAATCACAGCCTCAAGTTATTTGGGCAAATGTTTAAGTATCAAGAAATTCAAGCAATTTTAGAGGGCATTATTAAAGTGCTTTTTCAAACAGATATTGACTAGCACTGGCATCTTAATGGTATGGCTAGTTCACACACAGATTTTCCAATAAAAATTAAGTCACTGAAAATTTTACACTACCCTCATGTATCTTTGGGATTTGGCCTCATGGTTGAGTATCTCCAGTCTGGCTGCAAATTGTGGGGTCCAACTTCAGACAACTGGGACTTTGTTGGAGGGATGGATGTTTTGCACTGGAGATTTCTACTCACAGTGTTCGTCATAAAGAAAGAAGAAAGGAAGCCTCATTTGCTTTTGTGTTTGCTGACTGTGTGCTGGCTGCTCAGATACACTTCACTCTTTGTTGTCACAACTCCAAAGTTACACTGCTATCAAGACACCTTATAAAAAAGGACAGTGACCGAGGAAGACTAAGTCTACTAGTCTAGATTCGAATTTGGGTTATATTTAGTTATGATTCTAACTCCTCCCCTTTTCAAAGATGAAGGAGAAAACAGTGTTTTTTAAAATACATCAGTGTTTTAGCCTCACCAAAAGGAGGGTGGCATAAGTCTTATCTACAGACACACAGTCTGAATTTCAACCTCAAAGTCCTTGCTCCCACTACCCTATGCTGCTTCCTAAGCTGTTTGTAAGGGTGTCAAATCATGACTCTCATGTTCACAGAGGGAAAAGACCATTCCCCATTAACAACTGTAGAGCCCAGAAGACCAACGACATACAGATAAGCACTCAAGCAATGTTCTGAAATGAATGCAAGAATTATTTTGTATTATTTAATAAAACAAACTGAAATACATTATAATAGAAGATAATTTCAAAAGCCATTTAACACTAGCATATATCCTCTGAGTTTTTTGGTTTTGTAATTTTTTAGAATCAATCAAGACATTTCATTCATTACTTTATTTGTAAAGCAACTGAACCAAGGGGTCCTATATTCATCCCTATGTTGTGATAGGTTAAAGAATGTCATTATCAAGGAAAACTGCTTTTCTTCCTATCATCTCTTAGAATTTGAGCCAGTGTTGCTTTGCTCACACTGTTCTTTAGTTAGCTCCACTATTTCCTAACCTATCCACCACACTGTTTCCAGATGGTCCTTAGTATATAAAGTTGAATCTAGCGTTGGTCTCTTTCAGTTTCCAAATTTGTCCACCGGTTAATTCTAAAGTCTACCTGGAAGATGGAGCAAAGTTTCCATCTACCTTGCAGCTTAGCCACACAAAGTTGTGTGCTTAACTAATAAAACGATCTAACAAAACAGATACTTAGATCATTTAGACAGATCAAACATGCATTTCATCTGGTTGTGCTTCTTTTGTTTATGGTGTTTGTTGTCCCGTTACCCTCTAAGCCACGAGGAATCTATGGAGAAACATGAAGACTTAAAGCATCTTCTAGGGAACAGATAGTACCACACATTGTTCGGTTTATTTTCTCCTCAAGGAAATAAGAAACATTTAAAATATATTGTAGGAATTAACCCAATTTTCAAACTAGGATCTCACTGTGGACTGCTTCAAAATTTGCTAAACAATTTTGTTGATAAATAAAACAAGAAAATACTTTTAAATTGAATAAAGGAAATACCTTTCTATACAATATTGTTTTAATAACAAACTTTATTTTGCTCAATATGCACTCTAAACATTTTGTTAAGTGTATTCTAAAAATAAAACCCACAGCTGTGGCAATAACTCGGAAGGTAAAGCTCTTGCTACACTGCTGTGAAGACCTGCGTTCAATCAATAGACCCAAGTTAAAGGCCGGACACGAGGCTGCTGAGCTGGTTACAGGGCCGCTGCAGTGCTGGTTACAGGGCTGCTGAGCTAGTTACAGGGCCACTGGGCTGGTTACAGGACCGCTGAGCTGGTTACAGGGCCACTGAGCTGGTTACAGGGCCGCTGAGCTGGTTACAGGGCCGCTGCAGCAGCGCTGGTTACAGGGCCGCTGAGCTGGTTACAGGGCTGCTGAGCTGGTTACAGGGCCACTGAGCTGGTTACAGGGCCGCTGAGCTGGTTACAGGGCCGCTGAGCTGGTTACAGGGCTGCTGAGCTGGTTACAGGGCTGCTGCAGCACTGGTTACAGGGCCACTGAGCTGGTTACAGTGCTGGGAAGGCAGAGACTGAGAGGCAAACCTTAAGGCTCCCTGGCCAGACACCTGACCTTGCCAGTGGTGAGCTCCAGGCTCCAGTGGATCCTGTTTTAAATTACAGTGCCACAGCTGGTCGAACACAGAGAACAACTGACTGGGTGCTCTGCCCCACTGATAAATCTACAACACAACCAACCCCTACAGTCAAGGCTCATGGAACATCATGGAAAGATTGTAAGGATCACGAGGAGTAGGACAGGATGCCTGCTGCAAGACAGTATCTTCTATATACAGCCTTGAAGATGCACCTGGAAATCTCAACAATATGGCTGCCTAAACAAGATCTAAAAAATCACTACACCAATTGATGTGCCCTGTGGATGGGAAAATTCTAAAAGGGCTTGACTCCTAGGAAAAGAGCTACTAGCAATTACTGGCAGCTGCGAGGGAGAGAATCTGTCTTCTCCAGGAATGAATTGCCTGATAGGCTAGCCAACCACAAGAGGTCATCCCTAAACACATGAGCAACACTAAATGAACTCAGCAAGCTGTATTTATAACTCATATACATATATACTTAAATGAACTTACACACATACATACATATGTAATAATTATAACCTAAAAATAGGAGGGCATCAATTTGAGAGTGGGAGTTACACCAGAGGAACTAGATGGAGGAGACAGAGGAAGGGAGTGATGTGATACAGTATTCATATATGAAACTGTCTTAAAAAGAAGTCTGGAAAGTAATACATTCCATTAAAGAAAAAACAGAAACACACACAAGCACACAAGCACGCATGCATGCACGCACGCACGCGCGCGCGCGCACACACACACACACACACACACACACACACACACACACACACACAGATGGCTCCTGATGATAGAGAACAGAAGCTGACACTTGTCTATGAACGTGTGCACACACAAGCTGGAGCACCTTGGTCACCGGCACTCATGGGCACATCCTTCTCCAAATTGACAAATAGAAAACACTTTGAGTTTACATGTCTACCGTCTAGATATGAGTGTTATCAGCACAAGTCTGAAACTCAGAGGAAACTCACAAATTTGTATGCGGTCCGCACTGCAGGGGTTGCTTTGGTCACTGCTGTGTTGAACAACGCACTTCCTTTCTGAAAGAGAGAAATGGTTTTGAAGACTTGTGGGCAAACCGTCCTGAAAATGAAGCACTGTCAGTAGTACAGAAAAGAATTGTAAGTTAAAGACCTATACAATTATGTCCAGTGTTGTTAAGAGTTTATATTTTATACTAATTTAGAACAGGGTCTATATATTCTACTCTGTTCTTTTAGTTGGTATAAAGCATCAGTTAAGGGTCATTTCATCACTGAAGTTTGGATAGAAGAGTAATGTGGACAATACTGAATACAGATTTAAAGTTTCTCAATAAAAAGTATATAATGTTTATCAGCTGGTTTGATGTGGGGCAATAAAGACTTCATGTTAAAGAAAACTACTAACAAAACTATGTAATCCAATAAAATCCCCATCCACTCCTACCACCGCGCCTTAGTGCTCACTGACGAATACCAACTCTAGAGGAAGGATTTATTACATCATACAGGTTAGAGTCCATCATCAAAGGAAGCCGGGGCAGGAGCTCAGGCAGGAACCTGAGGAGGAGTGCTGCTCACTGGCTCCCTTCCAAGCTCATATGCAGCTGCCTTTCTTAAACCTCCCAAAACCACCTGCCCAGGGTGGTACTGCAACAGTGGGCTAGTACATCAATCACCAATCAGGAAAATGCCACACACACATGCCCACAGGCCACTATGATGGAGGCATTTCCTCCACTGAGCTCCCTCCTCCTAACTGTGTCAAGTTGTTAGAAACCAGCCAGCACACTGGGGTTCTGAAGGAAAAGAGAAGGGCAGGTGTTGGTTTGAAATAAGCCTTTCCCCTGTGAACTAAACATTTTCATTTTAAAATTTCCTTTATAATTATCAACAAAGTATAAACAACAAATATACTTAAAGTATGATAAAACATACATATTTCAAATTAAACAGTGTTAAGTGTAGCCAGAGTACTTTCTCCAAACATTTCTCCACACTTTCTAGAGGACAGAAAAGATGAACCCAAAGGCTTATGCTTACCTTGACTGTATGCACCCACTGTTGATATGACCTCGGGCTCCCTGAAACATATAAGAATTAGATGCCGGGAATCACTGCTAACAAGTGAGACTAGAAAGCAGAGTTGGCCCAGCTGGCCCTGCTGGAAAAGCAGCACTGGTGGTGTAGGAATGAGTGAGCTGTAACAGAGCAATCAGGACTTACACCACACATGCATTCACATGTGAAGCTAAGGCTTAGCTAGATTCTCTCATTTTAATATTTGCTTTTCAATGGAAAATATAACCTCCCGAAATTCAACATGTCTATGCTCTTAAAAATAAATTTTTCAATGATTTATGCCTATTGTTTTAAAAATATATCTGTTTTATAGTTAAGTTCACTTAAAACATTTCAAGTGTGAAGAATGAAGAAAGTTGGGAAATGCAGAAAATTGAGGCCAAAAGAGATGGTTTCGTATTTTTTAAATAGTAATGTACACTAACAGTATTTTAGCATAACTAAATGACACTTTTATGTGAAATTATTCTCTAGCTTTCTAAATGTAAAAAATATCGCTGGAAGGAAATATGAAAAGAGCAAACATTCCGGTTATGAAAGAGCTGACCTGACAGAATTACCTCTAACAAACTGACAATTCAGGCTGGGGAGATGTTCAGTGAGTAAAATACCTGCTGAGCACACATGAGGACCTGAGTTTGATCCAGACAAAAAAGCCAGGTATGGTGGTCCACACATATAATCCTAGTGCTGGGGTGCTAGACACAGGCACATTCCTCTGCGAGACCCAAGTCACTTAACCAAGGTACATGGTGAGTGACAGTAACAGACAAGGTTGTCCTTTGGCTTCCTCATCCACCCAGACTCCAGACATACACAAACATGCACCCAAAACTCTGTCAATAAACATACTCTACTCGCTTGCAAAAAAACATTAATTATTTGGTCAATGAAATGAAATTACTAGCCAAAAGAGAAACACATATCTGGTACAAGAGAGATGGTTCAGCAGTTAATAACACTTTGTTCTTGCAGAGGAGCCAGGATCAACTCCCAGTACCCACATGGTGACTCACAACTGTCTATAACTCTAGAGCCAGGGATCTAGCACCCTCTTCTGGCCTCTTTAGGCACCAAACATGAATGTGGTGCACATACACACATGCAGCCAAAACACTCATACAAATAAACAAATAAACAAAAAATAAATAAATAACCGCCTCCCCCAAAAGACTTAGAAACATACATCTGATAGTCTTTCAAACCGACTTATTACAGCTAGATTTTAAACTACCTTCTTAATTTTTTACAATGCTTAAATAATCTCAAAAATTATATGGGTAAAAGTCATTATTAAAAATAAAGTCTCAATGGCTACTCAGTCACTGTTGCACAAAGAACCCCTCAAGATACAGCACAGTCTTTTTATGTGGTTATATCTCTGTTTTAAAAAGAAAATATACCAAGGGCAAGAGAGATGTTAAAGGCATGTTAAGCCTGCTTATAGCTAAGACTGATTAGCCGAGTTTGATCCCCAGAACCCACACAGTAGTAGGTGAGCACTGAATCAATCAAGTTGTCCTCTGACCTATACATATGTAGGGGCATGCATACACGCACACACATGCACAATTGATAAACAAATGTAAAAACTGCCATCACCTTGCTGCTAGGAACCAGTGCTAGAACAGCTGCCCGCCTGGTGTAGTGGAGCTCAGCTCAAAACTGATACTGTGGTCTCCGCCTAGTAGTTTCCTGTAGTGGGTGGTTGTTTGTGCCATGCCCTGAAGCACCACCCCCTAGTGAGGCAGCAAGTAGCTGCTAGGGACCTGCCCCTTGGGCTTGGCCACCAGGGACCCTTAAGACCAGGGATGCACATATGCGTTCTCTCTACCTCATGGATTTTGGATGCTGAGACGGACCAGGGCAGAGCTCGCCAGAGAACAGCTTGGACCTTGCCTCACCCTTCCAGGATCCTGCTACAATCCCTTACTTCTGTCTTGTGAGTTAACCCCCAAATAAATACCTTTGATCATTAGGCTGATTCCGTGGGCTGATAGCAATTAAATCACATTAGTTTCCTGCTATTTCTGAAGTATTAACAAAAATTGGGTACTGAAAAGTGTCTGGTTCTGGATTAATTTTATCCTTCAAATCTCTCTCTAACTTAAAAGAAAAATCAAGTTTGGTTTGCTTTTATTACAGATTATAATAAAGATCTCTTGCTGCATTTGTTCTTTTTCCTTGGAGAAGAAAATCCAGGGTCAAACAACAATATGGCTTGACCCCACAGATTCAGATACATATTTCCCTTGTAAAATGCTGAAAAAAATTCAAGTTATCCTACCAATTTATTTTTCAAATAAAGTTTAATTTATTAACAACAAAATCATATCTTTCATCCAGATTATCTTTACTTTTTTTTTTAAGCTTTTGAGGCAGGGTCTCATCTAACCCAAGCTGATCTCGAATTCATTATAAACTGAGAAGGGCCTTTGGCTCCCAGTCTCCCCCCCCCCCCCCCCCCCCCCCCCCACCCCCCGCTAGAATCACAGTGTGCACCGTACTCTCATCAGTTCACTATCTACTACTCGGTCCTCACAAACGACTGCATGGAACCCCGTCATTTAGGAGCGGTACATTATTTACAATTATAACCTATGGTGTTTATTTCCCCAAAATGAACTCAAGAAAGTGGAAGCAAAACAGGATAGTATGGTAACAACTTAAGACTCCAGAATAATTGTCAACCCAGAAAAAAATGCTAATGTATCAACTACAAAGAAAACAGTTATGGCAAAATCATATAGCAGTTACAGGAGGAAGTTAAATGTCTTACTTAAAATTATAAGGTTAAGTTCATATTCAGCTCTTATAGGTCATGAGATGTTTTCACCCACTGTACATTGTCTGAGCTGCATTTCTCTCTGGTAAATATGCAAAACAGGCAGTGCCATGAGAAGGATAAGGTCTCTGGCTGTGGCCAGGACCTCTCGAGTGCAGGGCCACCCCATGGATGACACCACTGGAACTAGTTCCATTAGCAACCACAAAATTAAGAGTCAGGTATTTTAAAACCGGGTTCATTGTTTCTTCAACTCTGAAACGCCACCTCTAGGAATGCTTAATAGCAAACAGAACAGACCAGGTTATCCAGGGACTTTCTCTGTCTAGTTTCAAAAGCCGGGGGGCTGTGGAAAGAACACAAGTCAGGAAAGCAGTAAGGGCTGCATGGGTGGATGTCATGGTGGGGCAGGGGTAGAACACGGGCAGTAAGAAGAAGGAGAAGGGAATGATGCAGTGGGAAGGGTTAAGTGGGGGATGAACTGGAGAGCAGGGCAGAAGGAGCATGGGGAGGGGCAACTAACACTGAAGACTTCTGGGAATGCCACAGGGAACGTATCAGAGAAGAGACGTAAAACATTTAAACATAAAACTTTAAATACATTTGCCTTATAAAGGGGTACAATGTCTTTGCTAAACAACACCAAATAAAAAGAAAAAAATAAGCCGGGCGGTGGTGGCGCACGCCTTTAATCCAGGAAAGGCGCAGAGCTACACAGAGAAACCCTGTCTCGAAAAACAAACAAACAAACAAAAAAAAAAAAAAAAAGAAAAAGAAAAAGAAAAAAATTGGCTAACTCCTATTTTTATCTTTTCTATTCAAATCCTAATTAATCAAGTGTTATTTTTTTTCTAAGAACAATATCTTTGTATTTCTAAGACAATTTAAAATACAAAACAAAGTAACACCTGACTGGCATAATTTTTAAAAATGCTTTCTTGTTCATTCAAATTAATAACTATGGAAATGGATTTTCCTCTTGGATAAGCATTTGCTCCCTCAGATTAGAACATGGGAGCTGGAAATCATTTAATTATAATAAAAACCAATAAATTAAGTAGAATTAAGTAGATCACTTAGTCAGATGCTTAGACCAAGATCATATCCTCTTGTTCTTCTTTAAAGCACTACAGATCTTAGTTAAGAAACAATAAAAATAAAATGAATTAGTTATCCTTATCTACTAGTGGCAGCCTTTAACTCTCCTTTATTTCTTCAGTTTCTGGACTAGCGGTTATTACTACAGAATTTAAGTAAGTGTACAAAAGGATCACAGCTCTACCCCATTACTGTCACAAGATGTCATCTTCAATTCTACAAAAGCTACCAGCCCCACGGGTCATAAAGATAATGAGACAGCAGTTATTTAAATACTGAGTAGATGCCTCAAGCAATTTGTCCATAAGCTGACAATATTTTGCTTGTCTGAGTTGAAAATTGAAAAAGCGTCATTTTAACACAAAAGTTCCATTGAAGCTAAATTTCTGCCTGTGAGCTGAGGAGAGGGAGCTGAAGGAACCCACATTTAGCTCTCTTGCTGAGTCAGACAAACTAACTTTCCCAAGATCAGTGAATCCGTGAGGTGCTGGACTTCGGCCAGGGGAAGTCCTATGGCCACCAAGCTCATCTGCTGTCTTGTGAATGAGCAAATTCTCTTCATCCATTTATTTCTATGCTTTATGGCTGACAATGAGTATCATTTTAGGTAAAGTTAAGGTGTGAAACTTGAAGACATGTACTTATTACTTTTTATCTTCTCAATTCTAGTAACTATTTATTCAAACATAGACTAAAAACCTGACTATGGAAGCAAACCAACAAAAAGGTCAAAATAACACACCAGCACACAGAGAGAAGAAATGTTGTTCACTTGGGTCTCACAAATACAGAGCAGTGTGCTCAGCAATCCTGCTTCAAAGAACCACTGAAACACTGGAGGACTCACGGAAAATTCTCTGCATGCCAGGACTGTATAGAACAACATCTGTCAACTCATAAATCATTCTTTGCCCGGATATTTACATTTGCAGGACATTCTATTTTGGAATGGTAAAGTTAAAACTTTGCTAATACGACAGTAGTCTGCAAAAATTGCAAAGATTCCCACATAACACTCCCTGAAACAGGAAGTATGCACGAGGAATTCCAGCACTTTCTGCTGCACCACACTGAAGTACACTACGTTAACCAGAGTCTCAGTTCCAAATTCAGACTCAATCATAGCCATCACTCACCACTTTCTAGCAGAAACCACTATTTGGTGGGAAAGGGTAAAGGATATAAATTAAGTGGAATTCTGTTGTTTATTGTCAATAAAACTAAGAGGTTATTGGAGCCAAATAATTACCAAATTATGAGATTACCTTCCTGCTTGATCACGAAAATAAACCCATAGCACAGCTCATATAAGATGGAAATTGTACATAAGACATTGTGTGTTTAGGAGAAAATGATTGTTTATAAAAATACAGATATCAGAGCCAGGCACAAAAATCAGATGTCTAGAAAATGGATACTCATACTCAAGAACAGGCATAAAAATCAGATGT
>CABHPP010141239.1:0-53515 GCA_902168425.1 Peromyscus attwateri
CTTTCAGGTCTCTACTTGTGTGGGAAAAAGAGAAAGGAGAAAGTGATTTTGTTCCAGACCTTCCTGTGGGACTCAGGGGAATCTTGGGGGAGGGGAGCTTTGAAACCTTAAGCATTTTGCAGAGAACACAAGCATGCCAGAGGACTGCCTCAGGTTCCGTCAGACCGACAAATAGAGCCCAGCCTTCCAGGGCTGCCTCTGCTCCGTTCCCTGTGGCTGGCCCCATGCTCCCCCATGCCTTGGATCTTTGTGCTCTTCCTGGACACACCCCAAGGCCCAGCCTTTCAGGAGGACAGCTTAGTCTTGCTGCAGAGAGCTGAGTTGGTCACCCTTAGCCCCAGGCCCCAAGCGTCTCTGGCTTCCTGAGAAGCCTGCCTCAGGCCTTGTTACCTCGGGCATCCAAGAGGGAAGTGGGGGCTGGGTTGCAGGGGGATAAAAGTCCCTCAACTGCCAGGAGAAGCACTGGGCCCATCATGGGATGCTTTGGGAGGTCAGGGCACTTGGAGGCTAACTGCTTGTGACTCAGCTCTGCCCCCTTCTGGTGGGGCTTGGCCAACACACTTACTCTCTGATGTGTGACCTTAGGCCTGACCAGGGCAGCTTTACAGGGTATGCTCTAAGGCTTGCTTTCTTACCTGGTGTCCCAGGCATGTGGCATTGCCTGGTCTCACCTCCCAGTTGTGCTGACATCTGAGGGAACTAGATGAATTAGGTGTGACTCTATCCTGGACTGCTAAGGCCCTCTACCCCTAGCTTGGCTGTTTCCTGACCTATATGCCAAGGCTGCTTCCCATAGCCCCTAGCTCCCTGCAAATCCCTGCCAGAGATCCAGGGAACAACTATCCTTATTGCTGGGAGGTGACAGTGCATGCTGGTGGGTTGGTGACGCAGGGTCTATGGGAGCTAAGAATCTGTTCTCCTTCCCCAAGACCCCATCTTCTTCCTGGCTCCCAATACAGGGTCTCTGCCACCTAGGCCAATGAGAACAAGTGAGCAGACAGCTGTCCTCCTTCAGGACAGGGCACTTCTTCCCAGAACCTGCAGTCTTGTGGAAAGGCCAAGAACAATCCTGGTGGCTGGGCCCAGAGGCCGCTCTGAATGCGGAGCTGTGTGGACTAGTGAAGTTGGGCTCAGGGCTGAGAGGGCTGGGGACTGCCTGCCTGATAGACCTGGGTCTTGAGTGCGGGTCTCATGTGATCTCAGGGCCACTCTGTCTCATGTGAAAATGAAGGACTCTTACTACACAGCAGGGGCACGAGGACTGGTGGGGGCTAATGTGGATCCAAGTACCTGGTATACACTGAGAGTTTAATAAGTAATCCTGGCTCAGCAGCAACAAGATGCAGCTCTCTACATCAGAGATCTATTGTGATCCCTCCCCCAGCCTGAAGGCTTCCAGGGCAAAATCACAGCCCCCCCCCCTAGGGGGCAGGGAGGCTTCCTGGTTAACCAGCTGGCCCCTGCGCTCCTTCACTACTGAGCATGCTCTGTGCTGGGCTGAGTGACAAGAGCCAGCAACCCACTGGTAGGAAGCATGGGTCCCAGTCTGTCTCAGAAGTGCAGTCCAGTGGCACAGCAAGTCAGCAGGGATTTTATGGTGGCTAGAATGGTCAGTGCTGTGAGGGACATGCAGGTAGGACAGGGGAGATATCCCTGAGACAGTGACCTTTAGACTTATGCTGGCAGCGCTTGGGTGCTTTGGGGAGCAGTCAGACACAGGACTGCTGTGCAGAGGCCCCGGGACACAGGAAACCTGCTTTATTGAAAGAGCTGTGGGAGCCCAAGTGCAGGCGAGTCTGCACAGCCTCAGGAACTCCAGGAAGCCCAGCTCCCCTCAGCCACCATGTATCGGGAAGACCTCACTCCCTCTTGGGGGTCATGCAGCCACTGTGGGTGGCCCTGGGCTTTCCTTACATCTCCCCGGAGGCTTCTGTATCTTTGCATACGTGTGCCCTAGCTAGGACCTCCCCTGACCTGTGACCTTGGGGCTCATCTGACTTACAGCCTCTGAGGCATTGGGGTGGCAATTCTGGAGAACTGGGTCCCCCATAGCTGTTAAAGCACAGGGCTCAGCACCTGGAAGACATTGGTGAATGGACGGATGGACCAATGAATGAATGAATGAACAAATGAATGGCATGCTGAGCTGGATACCCTGTGATGAGCAGAGCTCCCAGATTCAAGTCCTCTGTTCCAAGTCCCTCTGTGCTTCTGGGAAAACAGCAGGGTCGTGGCGAGGCGAGGCGAGGAACGACACTGTCCCCCCTTCCAGTGCTCGCTCAGTGTGCTTCCTGCTCCTTCTGCTAGCGCCTGTCCCCACCCCCCAGCTAGCACATAAAAATGGTAATGCTCTCATTTATTCTTTAAAAATTAATCTAAAAATATTTTATGCAGTGTCTCGATCACAGTTGGGAACCATTTAATTAATCCCAAGTGGTGGGACACCAGACAGCCGCCTTAATTGGTTACAATTCCTCTGGCCCACACGGCCTATTTTGAAGCTGCAGTTCCCAGCTTGAAAGGCATTTCTGCAAGAGTTTGGGGCACCTGTCCCTTCCACGGGCGCACTTCTGTGTCTGCCTCCTGGGCTTCCCTCTGCTGCTCTAGGGCCTTCCAACGGAGTTACAACTTACGCAGCTTTGAAGCCTCAAGTGTGACCCTGTGGGGTTGGCGACCTGGTGTCACCTGATGTTTGTTGGGGCCCAGATTTGAGTTGTGGGCTTCATGAAGATGAAGTGGGAGAGACCCTGCAGTGGAGGGGGCCAAAGAGTGACTTGCAGGTGTCCTCCAGGGGAGGGAGGCATGGGATGATTGGCAAGTGTCCTCCAGGGGAGGGAGGCATGGGATAATTGGCAGGTGTCCTCCAGGGGAGGGAGGCATGGGATGATTGGTAGGTGTCTTTCAGGGGAAAGGGGAGGTCTGGGGTGATTGGCAGGTTCCATCAAGGGGAAGAACTATGGTGTAATTGGCATGTACTCTCCAGGGGAGGGAGACATGGGGTGGTTGGCCAGAGTCTTCCAGGGCAGGGAAGCATGGAGTGGTTGGCAGGGCTATTGCATATAACCAAGGATGTAAGTAGTAACACATACTCCTGATCCAGTGTGTCCTCAAATGAGACTATGGCAGATAGCCAGGGCTGTGTAGCAGCACCAGGGGCCGGGCTTCAACCAAATTTGTTCCCCAACATTTCCCAAGCCAGCCGTGCAAGTTGTAAGTGTGGCAGGGCCGCTCCTCCTGAGGCCCCAGGGAGGGTCTGACCCTACCTTCCCAATTCTGTGCTTGCTGGTCATCTTGGTGTTCCTGGCTTGTAGGCGTATCATCAGCACTCATGCTCACGTTCCCATGGTTTGTCTCTGCCACATGGGGATTGTTCTAATGACTCTTTGTGACCTGAGCGCTTCTGTGCTAACCTGTCCCCAAGCACAGTCATGTTCTGAGATGCTGGGATAAGAGCTTCACTCGGTACATGATTTGGGGACTATCTTAGTTAGGGTTTTATTGCTGTGAAGAGACACCATGACTGTGGCAACTCTTACAAAGGAAAACATTTAATTGAGGCTGGCTTACAGTTCAGGGGTTTAGTCCATTATCAGCATGGTGGGAGGCATGGAGGCACACAGACAGACATGGTGCTGGAGAGGAGCTGCGTGTTCTGTATCTGGATCCACAGGCTGCAGGAAGAGAGTGAGCTACTGGACCCGGCTTAAAACCAGAGAGGCAGCCCCTAACCAAGGCTGCCAAGTCTCGTGGCTGTTTCTTACAATGACATGTCCCATTTAGGCCCTTGGGCTCCTGCTCACTCTGTCAGATCTGCCAGGCTCACCTGCTAGACCCAGTCATCAGTGTCCCCTTCTTTATCCTATGCATGTGGAAACGGAGTCTCAGAGAAACAGGCAGTAATGCCCGAGGCCCCCACTGCTAGCAAGAGATGGAGTCAGGACTCAGACCTGGGCCTGCACTACTTTCAGCTCCTCTGACCACACTGAGCTTTATCTTGTGTGAGACAGAATGTAGACAGGTCCCCTGGCATCAGTGTCATGTAGGGAGGCTGGGCTGCAGCCAGAGACTGGTTGGGTCTCAGGATGCAAGACATTGGTTGCTGAAACTGAGATAGTCCCAGGCAGTGGACACGGCTAGACACCCCTGCTTGAGCAGTGCCTTGGCAAGTTCTGGGAGTATGTGGAGCTCAGAGAGACCAGATGTAGGAGAGACTTTAGTAGACTGGGTGACTGCTGTAGGCTCAGCTGGGCACCCTCCATGGTAGCCATGACTAAGCCAGCTTCTTCCTGGGATGAGTGTTTTGCACCCCATACCTCCATGGTGGTAACATTCCAAGCTCTCTTGCAGGCCTGTCTAGGAGCCAGAGGAAGGCTGGGACTAGAGGGCTGCCCATCAGTGGGACTTTAGAGACACCACATCTTCTCCCATTTACCCACATAGGCATGGGGACTTCCACCTCCTGCCTGCTGTGACACAGTTTCTGGAAAAGGACAGCTCAGAGAGGTCCAGGGACTTGTCAAAAGTCAGTGTCCAGAATGGGCTCTGAGCCCACATGATAGTGATCTGGAGTGTAGGGCCATACATGGTGCTGACCCCAGAGGGCTCCTGGGGATTGATGCCAGTGAGTTCAGGGTTTCTCCAGCAGCTCTGGCCCCCTCCTGTGCTGGTACTGTGAGACCTCTATGTTCTGGAGTCTGGAACCTGACAGGGTCTCAGTACACCCCTGAGTGTGTGGCTTCTGGGAACTGTCTTTCACAAGCCTGTTGTTTGTTTTTGCTCTTTTACTCTTTTGGAGGGCCCACCACCCAGCTCCCAAATAAATCACACATGGAGGCTTATTATTATGAATGCCTGGCCTTAGCTTGTCTTGTTTCTTGCCAGTTTTCCTTAACTTAAATTATCCCGTCTACTTTTGCCTCCGGGCTTTTCCCGTTCTCTTACTTCCGTAAATCTTACTCTTACTCCATGGCTTGCTGTGTAGCTGGATGGCTGGCCCCTGGAGTCCTCCTCCTTCTCTGGCTACTTCTTCTTTTTTTTTTTTTTTTCCTCCCAGATTTCTCCTTCTGTATATCCTCTCTGCCTGCCAGCCCCACCTATCCTTTCTCCTGCCTTGCTATTGGCCGTTCAGCTTTTTATTAGACCATCAGGTGTTTTAGACAGGCACAGTACCACAGCTTCACAGAGATAAACAAATGCGACATAAACAAAAGCAACACACCTTAAAATAATATTCCCCGACACAAGCCAGTGCCACGGTACCTCCCAGAGCCTCGGTGTCCTCTACTGCAGGAAGGGACTTGATGCAGGATTGTCTTGCAGGGTAGAGTGAGGATTGTACAGTGGTGCCCAAGTACAAGGGCCCAGCCAGGGGGCGTGTCTCATAACTGTCAGCTGCTGTAAGGCTCATCCTGGACACAGGACTGTCACCCCGTTCAGGTAGCATGTGCCGCAGGCTCAATTTGGAAACTGGCACCAGGTGGGCCCAACACTGAGTGCTTCTGGGCTGAGGATACAGATGGCTTGAGTCTTCAGAAGGACTAGTGCCACATCCAGCCATTCCTTAGGAAGCCCAGGGCACAGGGGGGAGGAGGTGGCCCTACACATACCTGACCTGTGACACTGTGTCTGTGTCCTACTTTAGAAAACACAGAGGGAGATTCTGGGGAGTATCCCACCTCATGTTACAGGAGTCTATCTGAGTGACCAGCCATGTTTACTATTCATGGGGCCTATGCCCATTGACCAAAACCCCTCCCTCCTCCTGGTGGGGCACAGTGGGATTCTACAGCTAACCAGGGCATGGTGCCACCATCCATTATGGCTAGAGTGCCTCCCTCATGTCAAACCCAGGCCTAGAAATGAGGAGACTCAGTGTTTAGAGGCTGATGGGAGGTTGTGGAGGTGGGGCCTGCCCTTGCATCACCACCGGAAGGGATCTGAGTCTGGCTAGCTGGGTCTGAAGTCTCACTACACTCGCTAGAAACTTTCATTGGGACTGGAGTTGGGCAGGGCCAAGTGGTTACGTGTGTGTGTGTGTGTGTGTGTGTGTGTGTGTGTGTGTGATTCCTCAGGTGCCATCACTTTGGTTTTAGAGACAGGTCTGTCAGAGCTCACAGGTTAGGCTAAACTGTCGGTCAGGTAGCTCCAGGGGTCTTCCTGTCTCCATCTCCCCAGTTCTGAGGTTATAAGAATGTGCCATTGTGCCAGGCCTTTTAGTGTGGGTTTGGGGGATTGAACTTAGGTCCTTGTGCTGGTGAGGCAAGCACTTTACAGATTGAGCCATCTCCAAGACCCCCAAAAGTGTCTTGTGCCCAAAGCTTGGAGTTCTAGCCTTTAGGAGCTGTTTCCTGGTCCCCAGTGAGGGTGAACTTCTGCTGTTCCAGGGACCACATGGAACTTTGGGTGCTGTTCTTGTCTCTGCATTTGGAGTCATTGGAAATAGACCCTTGTTCCATTTCCCACATGGTCTTACATATTTTGCAGCCAGTTCTAGGCCCATCCAGCAGGAAGCTGCCCTCTTCCATTCCTTGACGGAGGGAGCCCAGAAGCGGTCATGCAGCCCTTGGTGATAGTAGGTCTGAAAGGGAATTAATGTTGTGCCTGGCCGGAACCCTGGGACCCAGCCTGTTGTATGCTCCCGGAGCCCAAGAAGGAGGCAGCGAATGTTCCTCAGCCTTCCCTACCCGAAGGGTTTCTGCAGTCCCGAAAATGAGGTGTCCCTTATGAAGTGTGGCATACAGTAATCTGCCTTCAAGAATGTCCAAGTGGCTAACTGGCTGCTCATGTGGTCGGTAATTATAACCATTGTCAGCCGTCCCAGCTGTGGGCAGGATACATGCTAATTGGATGGCTCCCATTGTAAATCACAGTTGCCAAGGTTAAAGGGAGAAAGCGAATACCTTGAAGGTGGCTCCACCCGTTTCTCGGGTGCCTGTGAAATCTCTGCCTTCCCTGAGCAGCCCACAGGTGCACAAATCAAGGGATGTCAGGTGGCTGGGGGTCTGCAAAGGGAGCTTTGGGGAAGGGGACAGAGTGACAGTTCTCTACCTTGTCACTATGGTCCTGGGCCTGTGCATGTAGTGCCCTTGAGAAGGAGATGTGAGGTGGTGCTCAGCCAGTCCGTTTGTGTCTTTGCAGACAGGCTGTTCTGTTGCTTTTGGACTGTGATAGGTGGATCTGTGGCCACTGCTCCCAGGAGTTTCTTCAGACTCACAGAGGCTGGGCACATGTAGCTGTATGTGGCAGTGTCAGCCTGAGATGCTGGAAGAGGTACTTAGGCCTTTGGAGCAGGCCTTCTGAGGGATCACTTCTGACCTGAGACCCATGCTACCAAGTGAGAGCCAAAGCAAGTGATACACCTGAGTCTCAGCTTCCTCAATGTCAAGGAGGGGTATCACACACACACACACACACACACACACACACACACACACACACACACAGCTATCGAGTGCGTACCTGGGCCTCTGGGTGGTACTCCCATCAACTCCTAGCTTCTCTGCCTGCATAGGACAGCCAATGGGGGCTGAGACTGTGTGAGGCAAGTGCTAGACTTCAGAACCCAGCATTTCTGGTTACTTTCCACCTGGGTGACCCTGTTCACGTGGTTCTTAATCAACCTACCTCAGCCTCCCCATCTGGAAACCAGATTCATAGGGAGTCAGGATGAAGTGCCATGCTAGATGAGATGACACCTCATTGGAATGTTGGAAGGATGTAGCTAACACACAGCATTTAGTAAGCACTCAGAACATGGTCTTCCCAACTAAATGTCTGTTACACCTATGCCTGTGTGGAGGACAGGACAGCCCCATTGGGATTCTGAGATTCCTGAGTGTGGTCACTTGGCCCTGTGCATGTGACAGGCACCTGCCTTTGGGCTCTTTGCTGACTTGTCTTGGGATGGTAGGAGAATATAGCAGTTCTCTGGGACCTGATGCTTATCACAGGCACCCAGAGTTCCACTCCCAGGCTCACACGTGAATGTGAACATGGGGCATGAGTACACTTTGGCTGTGGATCCCAAGACTCCCTTCCTGGCCCACCTACTTGAAGGCAGGGCCACCTGTCCCTAATAATTTTGACTGAATTTACAACAAGGCTTTTGCTTCCTCCTTGCCCCTAGAACAGGGCTGGGATTTAAGTCTACGTGAGCATCCCACCTGCGGAGACTGGCCACATGAGCACCCCACCTGCAGAGTCTGGCCATGAGTCTTCTTTCAGACACTAGGCAGTCATTCAGACATGGAGGGCCATAGCTCCCCAAGAGGCTAGCCCAGGTACCTTATGGAACCTTCTAGAAATGAAAGAAAACCAGCCAACCTTCCCAGGCTTTTACTGATGCTGGCCACTGAGAGAAGGAAGACTACACAGAGAGTCGGGGACCATGGGCTGTCACAGCAGTGGGCCTATGCCTTAGTCACCTGGGTCCTCACAACAGAGCCACCAGGTGGACTTCCTTTGGGAATGCACCAGGGGAAAGCCCAGTCGGCAGAGTGGGGGCTGATCACGTGGGGTGGAACTGTACGTGACTTTGACCCACTGAGCCCATTCCAAACTAGGGCAGGAGGTCAGAAGGGAAGGCCAGGCTGGAGGGAGCCGGCTCATTTTTTGGAAATGAGGCCTAGTTGGCAAAGCTAATAGAAACTTCTGCCTCCACTTACTTCTGCAGACAGCCTCATTGCTTATCCTCACAGCCAACATATGGTCTGCTCAGCACTGTCCTGGAGGAGGCAGGAGAGGAGGAGAATTTGGAAGCCTGCGCTGGGGGCCACCCAGACCCACAGCTCATTGACACCAGGGGAAGTGGGTGTCATGACAGCCTGAGCCTAGCTCTCTAAGCCCCTCCAAGCAGCTCTCAGCTCCCCAGTGGGGAGGGGGCTGGAGCGAGCCTGGCCTCTTCTTCCCCTTGTTGCTGGCTATTTGCAGTGGATTTCCTCCCAGGGACTTGGATGGATGGGACAGGGATAGCTGGGAATTTTACACTGTAATAAAAATAATGTCACCACCTTGCACTGGCGACTGGCTTTCAAAGCCAGCCCCTGGGGCTGTGGAAGCTTGCTCCTGAGGGCCGACATTATTTCTTCTCGGTGCCTGATATGAAACCTCAAAACTTCACAAGATTGTGGCACATGGAAGATTGAGTGGCATGGAGCTCACAGACCCACACTGAGTGTAGAAAACCTGGATTAGACATGATTTCAGGGCAGTGGGAGAGCGCCAGCCTGCTTCTTTATACGGAATTATGTGTGCTTTCGGGAGAGTCTGCTGCAGCTTTGCTGGCAGGTACATCAGTTGGCAGGGGGATGACAGCACTCAGTAAGGGGGACTCGGGGTTGCCTGGCATCCCTTCCAATGCTCTGCAGAGCCCCTATCAATGCTGTTGACCAGCAGGCTTATCTGAGGCGAGTCCCAAGATGTCTCCAATTCACAGGCTCCCATCCCTGACTTACAGTGACCTTAAAAAAATGGATGATCATGATGTTCCCTTTCTTCTTAAAATCTCAGAGTCATGACTTGATGCTCTTCAGGTCATAGGAGGTGGAGCACCTGTAGGGGGTGGCACGCCTGTAGGAGGTGGATCACCTGTCTGAGGTGGAGCACCTGTCTGAGGTGGAGCACCTGTATGGGGTGGGTTACCTGTCTGAGGTAGGCACCTGGGCCTGTCCCGGTTCTGCTTTCTGTTTGGATTTGATCTGGCAACATGGCTCACCTGCTTTCCCGCTTGGTCTCTTAGGTCTGTTTGTGATGGACTCCTTATGTTCTATGTGCAACCGCTGTTGTGAATATAAATGAATAAGGCTAAAAGAAACCCAAAAAGCACCTGTTACGTGCCAGGCACTCCGCTGGGCCTTCTGTAAACCCGTCAGTCTTTCTCTATCCATTGAGATTTTCATATCCCTTTGCAGACGAGAGTCTTGGGGTCCAGGGAGTGTGGCATATTTGGCCAAGACCACACAACGTCCATGTAACAGCTGGAAAGATTCTCTGGGTGTTCTAGATCCCACCCTTAGTTCAGCTTTTTCATTTCATCATTCCCCCTGAGGGCCGAGGGGCTCCTAGTGTGTTGTAGTGTGTGTGTGTAAGTGTGTGTGTGTGTGTGTGTGTGTGTGTGTGTGTGCGCGCGCGCACACTCTTCCTTCGAGATTAGAGCGCCCTGACTTTAAACCATGGTATCTAAAATGAGGAGAAACTCTGTCGTAACTATATTTTGAGGCAAATTAACCTTGATAAGATCTTCAGTGTCATGTATTAGACTATTTCCCTTAGTAATGCATTAAAACTGTCAAACCCGGTATGATTGCACAATTAGCGAGATTACACATGATGTAAATTTCAATTCATGATTACAGTGTCTGTGCTAATAGATTTGCGATTAACACCCTCAAACCATGCTGGTTCAAAAGGACAGCTTCCTGTGAATCGCTCTGAGTGAGCAGCAGCAGCACCAGCCGTGCCTGGGACGCGTGGTGGGGATGGTTCCTGCAACATCTAATGATTTCCCAAGATTAGCAGTGAAGAGGGAGTTCATTAAGGATGGTCTCTTGGTGAAGCCAGGGAGTAGGAAAGCTGATGCGAGTGAGTGGTGGCTCACCCCGCCTGCCTGTTGGACTTCCTGGGGAAATGGCTCTCCGCGGACTCCTGTCCTTCAGTCTGCCCACACTTCATTCTTCCACCCCTGCTGGCTTTCTAGCAAGAATTGTGAAATTGAAGTTCAGGCAGGGCTCATATCACGAGAGGAAACAGTTCTGTAAACTTGAAGAATAAGGATGCTTAACGTCTGTTTATTGTGTTCTCACAAGATGCCTTGTACCATTTACAGATGGCCTTCTTTGTGTGTTCATTTGTTCTGCTCTCCATGTAGCATGACCCCGTGTCACCCCCACTTCATGGAAGGGGAAACTGAGTTCTAAAGAATAAGCTCGTGTGGTTTGTTGGGAATGATTCCCACGTGGGTCTCTAGCACATGTTTTTTGTTTTTTCCACTGTAGCACTGTGGGAAAGCCGGCTGTTTTGGTGGGAAAGGCCTCACCTGGACAGAGCATGTTTGTAGCATGATCCAGCATCATTCTTGGTTGCAAGAACTTCAGCTATGTCCCACAGATGCTCTGAATGTCACCATTTTAATGCTAACATGGAGAGCACAGAGCTGTGGTTGGAAAATTGGCTTCTCACCCTTGGGCTGGGTGAGTATCCGATGGCACACTAAGGAGATCAAACATTTTGTGTTGGGTGTTGTGCCTGAGTCCCAATAGATGGGCCACTCTGAGGGCCATGCAGCATGGCTGGGCATGTGGTTCTCACTGCCCAGCGCAGAGCCAGGTGCAGAGACTGCTGGGTGGATTTTGAGGGGAGGAGTGATCAGGTGTGCTTCTGCAAGCTGGGATGCAGTGAGCAGCAGGTGTGTGGGGGTGAGGGTTTCCTGCATTGCAGTGCCTGGGATAGCGGGATCAGGCATTAAAGGACTTTCATTAAGGCCCCTTGGCAGCCTTTCTAATAAAATACCACCAGTCATAATTGCTCTTTTAAATCAGCTATGAATAACTCCTGACAATTAATTGCTGCCGTAATGGCTAAGCTCCCTGGCAGAGTCGGGCTCATTTTGGAGCATACCCCAGGCATGGCTCCTTCAACCAGGTTCATGCTACATGTGCTTTACAAGTTCAAAATGTGCCCTGCACATGTCTACCCGTGGTGTGCTGTCTTTGGGCTCACGGATAGGGAAGTTCTAGAGTGATTTCCTTTGTGTGTGTGTGTGTGTGTGTGTGTGTGTGTGTGTGTGTGTATGTATGTATGTGTTCACGGCTCATGTTCGATGTTACTGCACTCAGGCTATGATCAGACTTCCACCAAGAGCAGATGGCTCTAACCCACATGCAGACAGACCTCTGGCCTGTTGGAAGTATGTTGTACCCATTGCCCTTACTTTCCCATGGAGTCTGACCCATGATCCATCGCCAAGCATGACCCCTGTGCTCTGCTATCGGAGTCACAGACACACCCCCCAAGTGCAGTTGTGAGCACAGAACAGCTTGTTTGCTGTTTCCTGACACATCCTCCTGATGTAGCTCTTCAGAGGCATCCTCAAAATGGAGCCTGTACTAAGCCAGTGTTGGGGTGACCACCACCTGTCACCTGACCCTTCGAGTGGGCATCAGCCCTCCCCCTTCTCCCCCCCACCTCTTCCCCAGCTTTCCTCCCTCTGCTTTGTCTCCCTGTTCCTGCCCCCTTCCCTGCCCCTCCCTCTCATTTTTTTGCGGGGAGGGCTTGGCTTATTTGTCCGTTTCCTTTATTTCTGCCTGCCTGACTCTTTTGTTAAATGGGTTCTGAGTCACAGTATTCTGATCAGGACTTTCTGGGAGGGTATCTGTGGGACACAGAAGGGGTGAACAGTTCCTATTCCTCTGCAGGGCGATGGCCTGATTAGCTTTAACTGTCCACTTGGCACATCTAGAGTCACCTGAGAAGGGAGTCTCAACTGAGGAGTTGCCCAAACCAGACTGTCTGTGGGGCACTGCCTTGTTAATTCATGTAGGGAGTTTTGCCACTGTGGGAAGCTCATTCCCTGGGCAGGTAGCCCTTGACTGTATAGAGAGCTAGCTAAACACAAACCCATGAATAAGTCAGTAAGTAGGCAGTGTTCTTCCATGGTTTCTGCCTTCAAGTTTTTGCTTGAGTTCCTGCCCTGTCCTTCTTCAATGATGGACTGAGACCTGGAAGTGTAAGTTGGAATAAATCCCTTTCTCTCCTGAGTTGCGTTTGGTCAGAGTGTTTTATCACAGCAGCAGAATGCAGCTTGAGCAGTCAGAAAAGCCCCATCCACCCTTCCTTACCTACTCACCTATTCACAGTCTATGTACTTACCTACTCACCTATTCACAGTATCTACTTACCTACTCACCTATTCACCGTCTATCTACTTACCTACTCACCTATTCACCGTCTATGTACTTACCTACTCACCTATTCACAGTCTATCTACTTACCTACTCACCTATTCACAGTCTATCTACTTACCAACTCACCTACTCCTTATCTACCCACCCAACATCTGCTTACTTAACCAAACATTTGTCACTCATTGCTTATCTACCCACATGTTTATCTATCCATCCATCCACCCACCACCCATCCACCAGCCCATCCACACACCCTCCTATTCATCCACGAATCTATGCACCCATGTATCTATCCATCCATCTAGCTATCCACTCTCCCACCAGTCCTTCCTTCCTTCTTTTCTTCCTCACCTCTACCACACAGTCACCCTCCCATCTACCCATCCATTCATCCACCAGCCCATTCATTCACTTGCCCATTTACATACCTATTCATCCATCTAGCCACCCATCCTCTACCAGCCCATCCCTCCTTCCCTCCACATATCTGCCATATTCAACCACTGTTTCACCCATTCCCACTCATCCCCATATCCCCACATCCCCACAGCCACTTCCCCATCTTCCTACCCATTCACACAATTTCCCTTCCATCCAACATTGCCTGAGCACCAGCTGTGAGCAAGGTGCTGTGGATTCAATGGTGATGTCTGGGGTGGGTTCATTGCTCCTTCTTCTGGATTCTCAGCCATGGTTGTTTTAAATGTTCAGTGTATGTGCAACTCTGTGCCTCATCAGATGCAGGGCACCTCTAGAGCTGGGCCAGGCCTTTATCCTCTCACTCCAGTGCTACAGTGCCAGCTTTTGGTGTATACTAATTTGAGCAAATGGATGACATGGCACCATATCTTAGATGTTCAGTTTTTATGTGACCTTGGAGGTGATATGGGGGCTGTAGCCTGATCTACATCTTGGGTCCAAAGTGGGGCTGGGACTATCTCAGTCTCCTGGTTCCTCTTCTGTTGTCATCCTGTGTGCCTTGCTGTTTGTTTTCAGCTGTGAGCTAGGGCTTGGCATGAGCATCAGCGTCTTTCCTGGGCTTAGACTTAGGGGAGAAGCCAGTGGTGGGTCTTACAGCATGTGCTTGTGGTCCTGAAAGTCTGTACTATTTCTGCATTGGCCTGGGCACAGTGTTGTTTGTGTCCATCAGTGAGGCCCGGGCAGGTGAGTATGATGCATCCTTAGAGCCATTTCAGAGACTCACAGCTGCCCCAGTGTGAATGGTAGGAGGGCCTGTCTTAGGAAGCCGAAGATGGAAAAAGCAAGGCAAGTATCTTCAGTCTAGTGTCTGACATGTTTCATTTCACAAATAAAACTAGGGCACAGTCAGAGCCCTTACCATCCCAACATGCAGGACACTGATGGTCTGTGAGTGCTCAGTTTCAGGACTGTGGGCTAAGACAGGCGTGAGGATCACCACATGACCTCCTTTTCTGAATTAGGAAGTGACTGAGACATTTAGTCTCTTGCTCAGTCCATTGAGTCTGTAGTTAGACTCCTCCATTCCAGAGCCCATCACTCAGTGCCAACATGGAAGAATGGTACTCGCAGTGATAGTCCTGTTGGGAAGGCAGTGGAGAGGGCATCAGCTAATAGCAAGGGGCCTAAGGATGCAGCTGCTGACAGGCAAAGGCCTGACCCTCAGAACAAGGGGTCCCACAGGTGTAGTTGAGCAGGGTGCTAAGCTCTAACCATGGCACCTTACCTGGCAGCCACAGTGTGAGCTGAAACTCAGGGACCTGGCAGGGCTGTAGGTAGGACCCTGATTGGCTATGGGGGTCATGTGCATTTCGGCCTGGCCAGTGTGGGCATCCCTGGAGGAACACTTACAGGGGCTCTGGATGCCAGCCCCTGGTCCAGCACAAGGCTCAGCGAACTCAAGGACAGAGGGACATAGCCATGTGCCTCCAGGCCTACTGCAGTGACCCACTCTGAGCCTATCAGAGCCTTCTCGTTGGCCCACAGCCTTGGTTGAGAGGGGCTGAAGGAGGACCTGGGGCTGGCAGAGTCTCTGGGGACTGGCAGGGGATGAGGAGGTGGAGCCCAGCAGGATGGGCTTGCCTGTGCTCTGGGGAGGCTGACATAAGTCCAAATGTCATCGTCAGGATGTTGGATGGGAGTGCCCCATTGACAGCGAGCTTGTTCTGGAAGGGTCTCCTTCCTGAACTCTCCTCAGATAAATATTTAAAGTCTATGAAGCCACTTGCAGCTTGTCTGTGACAGGTGCCCCTGCTTCCTTCATGCAGCCCTGCCCCGTACCACCCAGCAGGCTCATTTTACTCCTGGAAGCTGTGACTTCCAGGGTCCACGGCCCCACTTTCTCAGTGGACCCATGTCCGGCACCAGTGGTGTGCCTCATTCTTAGCATGATTCGAGGCCCGGTTCCGTTTTGTTCTCAGCACGACTTGCTCTCCTCATGCCCTGCTGCACTGGGGTACTCTTGGGAGGAGCCTCAGAGTCCCACACAAGCAGAGGACAGAGGCTGCCCTGCCCTGACTCAGCACACAGGCAGGCAGCAAGACTCACCTGCCCTTGATCTGGACATGCACCTGTGTGTGTCAACCTGTGACAGGCCAGGAGACCTGACTCTGTTCTGTGACCCCATGAAGATTTCAGTGGGCACCCAGGAGCTTCACAAGCTGAAGCAGAAAGGAACATGAACAGATTAAAGGAGAGAGCTTGTCTAGTGCCCGCCGAGAAAGCAGCAGGGCGAGGGAGGGAGGAGGAGGAGGAAAAACCCTGTGGGCAGCAGCTGGGATCTCGGGCTGAAATCCCAGGTCTACAGCAAGTGCGGTCCAGACTCACCCTCATCAATCGCCAAGCTACTAATTCCTTTTCCTGTGTGCTAGGGGGCGTTGCCAGGCACCTCTTAAGTTTCATAATGACGTGGCTTTTAGCAATGCTTTCTGGATCTCAATCTCATTATTTGTTTCCAAACAATAAAAAAGTGGCAGGAAAACACTTACAGGTTTAAAAAGTCCATGTTTTACTGACAATACCAGATCCAGTTCATAAACAGGTCCCCAGAATTATATTTCCTTCTGTTGGCATAATTCTGGACCTGGAAAGCATTCTGAACTCAAAGGGGGGGGGGCTTAAGCCAGGTCCGCACACTGACACCCTCCCCAGCTGCTTTTTCACCCCAGAGGATTTGCAGGTCCTGGTGTACAGGGTCCTCATCTTCCCTTGGCTCAGGACACATTCCACTAACTTGAGGCCATCTTAGAGCCCTTTGAGACACATAATTCTGACACATTTCATGTGCACCAGAAGGGGCTGCCCACAATGACAAAAAGGCCCCATGTTGAGGACCGAGTATGAGTCTGAATGTTGATTTCTTCATTCATGCTCCAGCCAGGGCCTGGGCCTGGTGAGTGGGGCTCCTGCAGTGGTGATGTTGAGACCCAGCTGCCTTTACCTTGTGATGCCGACATTCCTGGGACTTCTGAGACCTTCATTCCCCACATATGGGTGGGTCATAGCAGAAGGTTAGCAAGGAGGTGAACAGTGAAGTGGATGGCCACTGTAAACCTTGGGGACTGGGCCTCAGAAAGTGCAGAGCCCAGGGTTGGGTGGTAGACTTTGGGAAGCTAAGAAATGCCATCTGCTGCCAGCCCAAGGGGACAGGAAACAGCCGTAGAGCCGAACACCTAGTATTTCTTGACTCCTATCATTCCTGTCTCAAGGAGATTGGGAAGCCAGGCCCCACCCCTACCCGGCCCTGCTTTCTGCCCCCCACCCCCACTCTCTGGGTGCTGGATCCAGCTCGTTCTGGCCTTTATGTCCCGAGTCTGCTGCTGCCTCAGGGCCTTTGCACTTTCTCATGTGACCTGGACCATTTTCCCCAATCCCGACAGGACTGGGCTCTTCCTAGCCTTCAGGTCTCACTCCTCTTCAAAGAGGACCTTTGTCATCTGATAGCCTGAAAACACCTGTCCCTGACCCTCGGGGACACTCACCCAGGGACCCCTGCCTGCTCGGTTGAGTCTCCCCACAGCTTGTTATTCTCTGCCATAGTGTGTGCTTCGCTGATCGTTTGCCCTGGTTTTCCATCATGGCCCCTATGCTACTATATCAAAATACCATAGACTGGGCAGCTTAAACAACAGAAAGTTTTCTTTTATAGTGGTGGAGGGTGGAAGTTCAAGCTGAAGGTGGCAGCTGACTTTCTGGGCTGGCGAGGGCTCTCAGGCTTGCTGGCCACCACCTTTTTGCTGTGTTCTCACAAGGTCTCCCACGGTGTGGACATGGAGAGAGAGCTCTCTTCTCTTCCTGTAAGGGTCCCATCCTCACGGCTGCAGCCAAACTTAATAACCTTCCAAAGGCCCTACCTTCAGATACCGCTGCATTGAGAATGATGGCTTAAGCATAGGGATGGGGCAAGCCTTTGGGCATGGCAGCTTCTCTGTGCCAGGGATAGAACACGGGTCAGGGTGCTCGTGTGTCCCCTGCAAAGCTGTGTCTTTGGGGGATTAACAGGCATCCAGTACATGATAATGCTTTGCTGAGTGAATGAAGAAATGTGTTGATGAATGAATGTTCTGGGATCTCTACAGAGGCCCCAGCCTGCCCACAGCCTGGGTTCGTCCTGCAGCAACTGCTGGCCACCTGCTCTCTACACATGTGCCAAGCACCACACCACACATTTTATGTTCATCATTTCTCATCTTCCTAAAGAGTTGAGGAGTGATCAGAACGTCACTGTGGTGGAGAGGAGAGATGGCCCCAGGGAGGGTCACAGGGCCTAGTGTGTCTCCTCTGCCTGTGACCTGAAGCAGACAGACCTGACAGTTTTCTTCAAAATCACAGTTAACATAAGCTCTGACTAGTTTGGCATCTGCTAGCTTCTGGGTCCCTGGCGGGAAGTAGGCTCTTCTTCATGCAGGGAAAACAAAGGGACCACTCCCCCTGGTCCTCAGAGTTTAACAACTTCAGCTAATGGAGCACGTGCTGGTGAACATGGGTGGGAGAGCAACAGCACAGAGCTGAGATGCCCAAGAAGGGATGGAGTAATGTCTGGTTCTGAGAAGGACCCTAACCGCATACTGCTTTCTAATGTTGCTGTTCGCTACTGTAGTGAGTGATGTAGTGATGTGGTAGTGATGTAGTGATGATGTGATGATGATGATGATGATGATGATGCAGCAATGATGAAATAAAAATGCAGTGATAATGGAGGGAGTGATGATGCAGTGATAATAGAGTGATGATATAGTGATGATGCAATGATGGAGTGATGATGAGTGATGCAGTGATGATGGGATGATGCAGTGATGCTGGATTGACAATGCAGTGATGTTGGAGTGATGATGCAGCAATGACGCAGTGATGATGGAGTTATGGTGGAGTGGTGATGCAGTGATGGAGTGATGATGGCATAGTAGAGTGATGAGGTAGTGATGATGTAATGATGATGGAGTGATGGTGTGCTAACGGCTATAGAGTGGTGGTGGAATGGTAGAATGATGATGCAGTGATGACATAGTGATAATGGAGTGATGATGGGGTGATGGGGTGGTGATGGGATGATGATGCAGTGATGAGGTGATAATGGCACAGCAGAGTGATGCTGCAGTGACGGGATGATGGTGTGATGGCACATGGATGGAATGATGACGGAGTGCTGGAGTAGTGGAGAGTGATGATACAGGGGTGGTGGAGTAGCGATGGGGTGATGGGATGACAGCTTCATACCTCCAAGGTGGTTTAGCCTACCCAAGACCCATGTTGTTTAGAAGATTCTTGACACCATCTGAGCTTTGGGGAGAAATAAGATCCTGAAGCAAGTCTAATCCCTCTCTTGGTTTTCAAGGGCTTTTCTTCCCGTGTGGTTCTGCCTCTCACTTGTACCCCAGCACCAGCAATTCTTGTGTAAAATCCAGATGACCCCAAGCCTTCATCCGCTGACATCTCCTGGGTGGATGGTTCTTCTGCAAGCAGCAAGTGGGGATCTGAACCTGCAACAGCTTCCTCTAGTTTGGGTGTTCAAGGCCTGCAGAACCTCTGTTGGTTCTCCTGGGGTCCCTGAGACAGCACCGTGTACTCTGTTCCCCAGAACGGAATGGGGGCTCTGGTTTCCAGGAACACACCAGTCTTTAGAATTGTAGAGCATTCTTTCTCAGATCTGCGAGGAGCGCCTGGCTGTAATATGGGGAGGAAGTCCTAAGAGAAGAGGGCCTGGTGGTGATGGACACTTACAGAGCACCTGCTGCATACCAAGCACTGTGCTCACATGACCTGCAGTCCTGAGGAAAGACTCCTGGATTTATCTGCGCACTCCCATGAACCCAGTTGTAATTGAGGAAACTGCCTGGGAGGCCCCAATGCCACACCGCTGAGAGGCTGGCATGCGTTAATTGTAGTTAAAATCCCACCTCACAGAAACGGGGTTGAGATGAGACAAATGAGCCACTCTGTCCACACTCCCAAGCCCCCAAGGCCCTCCTTCCTCTTCGTCCAGATTATGTTTCAGCCATTTAAGTGAGGGGCCCCATGGTGCATGTCCCCACCCATGGGTGATGGTCCTGGCAAATCATGGAATAGCTCTCACTTCAGGGTCCACTGAGAGTGGAAGGTGCTGAGAATAGCAGGTGAATGGTGTGTGTGGGGGGGGGGGTGGCTCTCCTCCTGGGCAGACTCCAGTCAGTCTTCCTCTGGAGATGGAGCTGACAAGTATCCTCTCAAGCTGTGAGTCGGCAGAAGGTTTTGGTAATACTGTCCAGGTCTCAGGGGTCCTGGTCTGTTGCTCTTTTCTTATCTGTCAAGTCCCAAGAGCAGGACAGCTGGCGAACAGTTGTCCATGTCATCCACTTCTTCTGTCCCTCGCAGGTTCCTGTTTAACGAGCGTTGGGTTAATGGGTTAATTTGGTGGCAAGACCTCATCTGTTGCATCTTCCCCATGAGTTACCTTTCTGTGTCAGTTCCCTCTCTCCCCTCACTGGGACAGACACCTGAGGTGGTCATCATGAAGAGACATTCCTTCGGGCTCGTGAGTTTCAGGATGCAGTCCCGGTTGACCCTGTTGCTTTGGGCCTGTGGGGAGGACGCACCTCCAGGTGGGAGCACATGGCTGAGTGGAACCATTTGTTTTGTAGCAAAGGAACAAAAGAGATAAGGGGAAGAGACCGGGGTTCCACCATCCCCTTCAAGGCCCCAGTGACCTGAAGGACTCTCTTTAGTCCTCACCTCTTATTGGTCCATATTCCTCCAAATGGTGACACCCTGGGCCCCACCTTACACTGCACAGGCCTTTGGTAGACTGTTCCAGATCCAGTTGCTGCAGAGCACCAGCAGATACCTCTACTGCTCTGGTGCTACTGTCACAGCATCACCAGGAGGGGGTGTCCTTTTGGGAGCAAGCAGTTTTGAGGCTCAGAGCTGCAGCTGGCTGCCCAGACTTAGGTTCCAGGATCTGGCAGGGCGATGTCCCCCTGGTGCCCTGGATCACTCTCTCTGGATATGGCTAGTTGAGCATGGGGCTCTTGGACTGCTGTGCCCCTGGAGAAGAAGGTCCCTGTGTCTCTATCGGCTCTGTAAAGGATGACATCACTCATCACGTAAGGCTTTCCCTCAGGAAGTCAGCACAGGGCAGAGGTTACAACCCAGACACAGTACTGTATGTCTGTTATGCTGAGGGCTTGAGGCTCTTCAAATGAGTCTCTATCTCAGCCTGCCTCACTGAGGAGCTGGAGGCTGAGGTCAAGCAAGCTAGGGCTAGTCCCTGTCTGTGTGTTCTTCTGACTCCATTCAGGCTGGATGAAGGCCATTTCTGTGACCTCACTTTACCTTAACCCATTCTGAAGTCCTGGCACGGGGTGGGGGGGGGATGCACTTGACCTGCATACAAAGTTTAGGGAGACAATAGAGGTGACCAGTGTTACTGACACAGCGTGGGATCTCTGGTTTCTGAGTCTGGGCAAGGGCTCTTTTGACAAACTGGAGGCTATAGTCACGTAGGGCACCATACCACCGATGTCTTGCCCACTGTGCTATTAAAGCCTTCATGTCCCTTTGAGATAGTGGTTAAAGATATGTGTTCTTGGGTCCAAAGACTATGAATTCAAATTCAAGATGCCCCATGACCCGGTGGGAAGCCATCCACAAGTCACAGGCCTCTGGAAGGCTACGTTGCAGCATCACCATTGCTCATGCACCCCTCACGTTATGGTAGACTCCCCTGAGCCTATACCAGCTGAGCTATACCTGGGACTCATGCATAGTGAGCACCCAGTAGGCCATCATTAGCAGTGGCAGCATGTTCAGGCTCCAGGGTGGAAAGAAGGTCAAGAGCCTACGGCTCTGCTTCCAGGTGCCCCACGTCGGAGTCTCTTGACCTTGTCCACTGAGATGTGTCTGCAGGTCTCCAGCACCCACAAACTCCAGGCTCTACAGATGGTAATTTATTTTTAGGACAAGCCACTCAGGACGTGGGTTCAGGCTGCTTGGCTTGTTTAATTGCCTTTGTGGAAGCAGAGGCTGTCGCAGGATCTAAAAATACTCAGTCCACTTCCTTGTCTGAGTTGCTGTATTGGAAAACTCTGTGGCATTTCTGAAGGCCTGAGCCAGAGGATTCCCATGGCTGGCAGAAACACCTCTGGCTTTGACCTCTGCCAGCCCCTGTGGGAGCCTCTGCGGGAACGGATTTACTACCCTGCTGAACATACCCCATTTATGACTGCAAACATTAATGTAACTGGGATGGAAATCAGGTCAACAGGATGAAAATAAATAGCTCTTTAACCCGAGGGAGGCAGATGGGCCCCAATGGGCAACTTCCACTGAGAGACCACTCCTTTCACATCAGGATGACATCCCCAGGGGCTTGTACCATGGCAGGTAGATGGGCCCATCTGGGCCAGAGTGACATTTGCTGCTGTGCATGTTTACCAAGATAGGGGCCAGGCAACACGGATGACATTGTAGTGCTATAGGAAATGGTGGCTGCCGTGGAGAGACCGTAACCTGTGGCAGCCACGGTACTGCTTCAGTGGGCACACCATTGGAATGACTCCTCACAGCGTTTTATTTCAAGCCACACTCATGAGGTGTGTAATTATCTTTTTAATATTCTCACCATTAATTGACTATTAAATGTCGCTGATCTGCCTGCTGTGAGCCTGGCAGGAGACGAGGCCACCCTGACAATGTCAGTTCAGGCTTTCTTCACAGACCTGCCGTGCCATCTTGGAGATCTTACAGGTGACTCAGAAGTATGAGACGTGCCCCAGGTATCCCAGAGGGACGGCAGTGGAGAGGAAGTCTGATCCTTCCTGACTGACACGACCCCCTTCTGGCCTGTACAGCACTGTCTTAGTTAGGGTTTCTATTGCTGTGAAGAGACACACGACCATGGCAACTGTTATAAAGGAAAATATTTAACTGCGTGGCTTACAGTTCAGAGGTTCCACCCATTATCATCATGGTGGGACATGGCAGTGTGCAGGCCAACATGGAGCTGCAGACGTAGCCGAGAGTTCTACATCTTGCACAGGCAACAGTTAGTGAACTGAGTGTCATACGGAGGGAAGCTTGAGCAAAGGAGACCTCAAACCGCCCCTCCCCAGTGACACACTTCCTCCAACAAGATCACACCTACTCCAACAAAGCCACACCTCTTCACAGTGCCACTCCCTATAGGCTCATGGGGGCCAATTACATTCAAACTACTACAAGCACCCTAGTGGGTCTTATCTCCAGATCTTGGCCAGGCACATATCATTCTGGGTCATCTTCATGATCCCTAAGTTCCAGGTGGGCCTTGTGTGCTCCCGAAAAGCCACCATTATTGTCTCCAGGAAAACATCAAAGTCCTAGACTGCAGTCAGCCCTTACCTCATTCCTTCCTCTTCCTCCTTCCTCTTCCTCTGAATACCTCCTTAATGTCCCAGTCAAAAGGAGCAGAATGACACTTCCTGGTCCAGCATCAGCCTCCTAGAGCTCATAGCAAGTGTCCTATGAGATTCTAATGTCAGTGAGGCCATAGTTCTGTTTGTAGCAGTATTCTCATGGACCAACTGTGCCTACTCTGGACGGATGGCAGGGCCCTTACCTGCATCTTCTACCGTAATTACTCCTAGTTCTGTAAGGTGACAAATGTGTACTCTCCCTAGTCCTGAAGGACAGCCATGTGGCCCCAGGGAGCATGGGGAGGCCTGTGCTGTAGAAGAGTTGTCCCATGCCCTATATGGCCTGCAACTCCTGCAGGAGCAGGCTGAAGTGTAGAATCCATGGGACAGCTGTCCTGTGACTTTGGAGGTGATCTGCAGCTCTCTGGGGGATCCCGCCATGCAGAAAGAGGAAAATAGTATCAGGAATGGTCACTGGCTGGCCCTTATCACAGCCTGTGTTGCAGAGAATCTAGGCCAAATCTGCCCAAAATTTAATCCCTTAGGCTGTGGTCCAAGCTCCCTTAGGGACAGGACACACTGGCACACCTCACTGATACCTCACAGGTGAATTGTTTGTGGGTTCTAAGATAGCAGAAGGTCAAAGGAGATAAAAAGCTGGCTCTTCCTAGATGATCCTGTCTTCTCCATGTGAACATCTGCAGCTCAGAGTTGTTGTCCATTCAGGGTATCACAGTAGCCCAGTAGCTACGCAGTAGGTGGATGTGGATGTGGGTACCTGGGGTTATGAACCTGGGATCTGAGATCAGGTGGATCTGGTGTCAGAGTCCTTGAGTACTAAATGAGAACTATGGAGTTCATGGGCCCATGAACAGGAAGTCACAAGAACACTACACTCAGAGTCACTGTTCTCCTGTGGGCTTGTTCTACTTTTGTCCTTGAAGGTGGCACTTAGGTGGGCGTTCAGTAATATATGGTATGGGGACAATGCAAGATGGCAGAAATGTGTGGACAGATCTGTGCTTAGTGGGGAATGGTGCTGGGCCACTCATTGTTCATGGCACCTGATTCCATAGATGTTGAAGGGCATTCAATGTGTGGTCTCCTGACTGGCCCCCAAGGCTGTTGTGAGACAGTGGATGAAGGATGAGGACCCTGGAACTCAGGAAGCTGGCGAGGGACCAGTGCAGTGGGGAGGGACTGTGCTTGCATAGGGCTTGCGTGCTCTTGGGAACCTCTGTTGACATCTCCCAATCATCAATCTTAAAACCTCAGAGCTGTGTGTTGTGGATCAGTTTTGCTGGGGATATATGTGTCCTGTCTGGATATGATGGTTTGTTTTTGTTAGCTGATAATGGGGTATGCAACCCTCTCCAGGCCTCTGGCATCTCCTACTCTCCCCTAGAACCCAGAGTCAGCTAGTCTTGGCAGGAGTCTTGGGTGGCTACCTGATCTGAGAGCTGAGGCCTTGCTGGAGCACACCAGTGCCCACCTCGGATGCTCAGTTTTGACCTTCCTGTGACTTATTGGGTGTGTGTCTGTAGAAGTTGGAGATCAATAGTTGTGTGTGGGGCTAGTGTCAGTCACATCTCCCCATTGTGTTACTGGAGTGAGTTCACTCCTGCCCATGAGGATACGAATCCTGAGCAACTCAGCAGTCAAGCATCTGGCTTCCTCTTTGACTTCCTGCCCGAATACCTGGGTACTGGGCCCATAGAGGCTGAGCGTGGGGTGGTGCTGACTCTCTGGTACTTCCTGTCTCTCTGGTCCGCTCTGACATCTTCCCTGAGTCTTTTTGACTCTTTTGAAAATGAGAGCATAGCTCCTGGGCAGTTCTGTTTCTGATCTGTCCCATTTCTATGGTTCTTGTACCCAGATCCTGGATCCTTCTGCAATTCCAGTTCACAGGTAGCATACCCCAGTTAGCAGGCCTACTGTCTCTTTTTTTCTGGAGTGATTTTATCTATCTCTTATCACAGTCCCTCCCCCAACCCTCCCCACATATTCCCCATCAGCAGCTTCATAATTTAGTGAGCAAAATACATAATTTGGAGGTAACTTCATTAGGTTTAATTGTGCCACATGGATGCCAAGTGGATTTTAAAAACGATGATCGATTATGAGTTTCCTCATGGAAACATCATCAACATAATGGCTTTGAAAATGCGTCCGTGTCTCCGGTGACTGCTGCCCCCATTAATGTCACCCCTTGTCAGGAAGGAGAGAGGTGCTCTTGTGGCAACGTGAACGCCTACAGCTGTTACCCAAATTAGCAGTGCCTCTTCCGGAGCACGCATGGCAGCCAGGCCTGTTGCCATGCTGAGGGAGGGCCCAGCCCTGTCCCACTGCCTGACATGGGCTGGATGATGGAAGGGTGGTGGCTGCTGCCTCCGTCACTGTAATCCCCAGGAACTGATGATAGGAATAACATTTGTTTATAAAGTGAAAACCGAGAGCCTGCCTGCCAGACTCTAGCATCACAGTCTGAGACACCCCTCTAGCCAGGCAGCGGCTGTAAGGCTCCAATCAGCCTGTCCTTTCCACAGTGGCTGAGGGATTAAGGAGTTCAGGGAACTGCACGGGTGGAGGCCGGTGCCACAGTGCTAGCTTCCATGCTGGACCAAAGCAAACACTGGGACACAGATGCTGGCAGAGAACAAGGCCCGCAGCCTTGGCTAGAAGCGGCCTCTGCGTCTTTCCATGGCACTGGGGTAGTTTCGGGAAACCCGTGACTCATCTGTCTGATGGGAGTGTCAGGGCCAAAGGAGCTCTGACCTGCAGCCAGGTACCTAGGTTAGTGTTTGTCCCTGTCCTCAGCTGGGATCTTGAGTTTCATGGTAAATGTCTCTTGTGGACTTGAATAGGTTAAGAATCACCTAGGGTATTAGTGAGGAACACCTTTGGGTGTGCCTGTGAGGGGGTTGCCCCATGTCATGGGTTTGGGACCCAGAAGGAATAAGGAAAAAAAAGGGATGACAGCTGAGCACCAGTCTCCCTCCCTTTCAGCGTCTACATCTACCCAGATGTGAGCAAGCACCCTTGTGGTGCCAGAGCTAGGAGCTGTACCCACAGCTACGCCTTCTCCACGGTGATGGAGTATACCTCCCGAGCCGTGAGATGAAATAAACATCTCTCCCCTTCGGCTGCTGCTTCTCAGATATTTGGTCACGAGGAGAAGAGAAGTAACTAAGAGGTTCAGTGAAGAGGATGGCATGTAGAAGGGCAGAGGGAGCCAGCCGTGGGTGCTGAGGCAGGGTCACGAGAATGTCCCCTGTATCTCTAACACCCACCTACAGCTACAGCACCTCTGATGGCCCACCCCAATCTGGAAACTAGGAATGTGACATCATAATGGGTGAGCACTGATGCTCACTAGGAAATGGTGCCCCTGGCCAGCACTCTTCCTCAGCATTCCCCTGCCTCTCTGTACCTCTTCCAAGCAGATTTCCCTGCCCTAGGGGAGGAGCTGACATTCCAGCTTCAGGCCTTAGGAAAGCTACCACCAACCTTCTCTGACAAATTTGATTTTTCAGGCAGAGTTACAGAGCTGTTGATAGGATTCCTGGAGCAATGGCTCAACACTTCCAGCCATGGGCACCCAGAGCAGCCATGTCTATGCTGCGACCTGGGTATAGGGTCCAAGAGGGCATGTCTCTGAGAAGCCACAGTTCTCGGCACAGGCTGACCTCAGAGGCTGCCACCTCCCCAGGCAGAGTATGAGCAGTGATTTATGCTAACCACTTCTGCCATCCCACCACCACCAATATCAGCACCACCATCCCCACCATCACCACCACCATGACCAATATTATCACCACCACTCTCATCATCACATACTATCACTATCGCCACAAACTCCATCACCACCACCACTACACCCATCAACACCATCATTACCACCACCACCACTACCAACACTATCGCCACTACCATCAATACCGTCACCAACACCATTATCACCACTATCACCATCACCACCACCATCAATGCCATTACCATTAATACCACACTATCACCATCAACACCACACACCACCACCATCTCCATAAACACCATCACCATTGCCATTGCTTCCATCAACACCATCACCACAACCACCTCCACCATCATTACCACCACCACCATCAACCATCAACACCGCCATCATCACCATCACTACCACCATATCCCCACCATCATTACAATCATGACCACCAGTAGCATCAATAGCATCACCACTCTCATTACCATCATCACCATCATCATCACCATCCATATCATCAGTACTATCACCACCATCATTACCACCAGCGTCACTACTATCATCAGTACCATTTTCAACACCACTACCACTTGACCATGAACACCATTGTTACCACCGTTACCATTTCTACAGTCATCACAACCATTTCTATCACCAACACCATCTCCATCACCACCACCACCATTGTCAATACCGTGACCATTACCAGCACCATCAGTATTGCCACTATCAACACCATCACCATCAATATTGTCACCACCATCACTACCACCACCACACTCCGAGTGCTCACTAAAGCACTTGTGACCTGTGTTGTAACGAAGGTCAGAGTCCAAAGGGAGCCAGGTTAGAGGCCTGCCAGCTGTCATGGCACCCGTGGGTCCCGGGAGGTGATTGGTTTGATTTACCTTTTGGAATCGTGGCCCTGGTTACAGCATGGCTGGTAGAAGGGAAGCCCAGATGTCCCTGATGACCATGCCAAGTGGTTGCTATGGTCCCTATGAGAGGGAGGGCCCTGCTGGAGTGGAAGGTAAGGCGCATGGGAGCAGAAGCCTGCACGGGACTGAGGGAACCCCTGCATGGGATTGGAGGAGGAGCATGTCAATGGGAATCAGGGGGTTGACGGGAGGAGTGAGATAGGCGGGCTGCAGGCTGAGATGGATGCCTGATCCAATGTAGAGTTTTGAGCCAGGTGCCCTCAGGCATTCCACTTTCAATGTAGGGGGTCAGTAGTGACTCTCACACATCCTGACGCCATAGCAGTTTCACACCAGGGTCTTGGAGAGCACTGGTATGCAAGACAAGATATGGGATGTTGTGGGAGATAGCTGCCTGCATGCTCTGCACACTGGGCACACAGGCACCTGCCATTCCTGGAACCCGCATGTGGCAGGCTGCAGGCTGCTGAGTCCCGCACCTGGGTTTGTGGTTGGCCCTCTCACCAGAGCTGCCCTAAGGGGGAAAGACACACGCGCACTTACTTCACAGACACCCCAGGACACACGCATTTCACAGACACCCCAGGAAGAGAGACCACTCGCCTTGGCAGAGTGTCAGATCAGTTCACAGCCAACCCTTTCTTCTGTCTCACTTGGCGGGGACCAAGGCCACCACTGCTAGGATGGAGCTCTTCCCAGTCCCACTGCTGAGACTGAACCTCAGTGTCATATGCCCAGAAGCCTTTCAGTGTGGCTTGGCATCTCCAGGTATAGAATGTGGGCTCACGGTTCTTATTCTGGTTGTCACGGCAGCAGAAGTACAGCTACACAGTTCTGTGAGAGCGGCCGGACCCCAGGAGCCCTGCTGCCTCCTCCTCTGTGGTGTTTCGGTCATCTGTAGATGGGCAAGGGAAGGCGCGCAACCTCTTGACATTTCCTCTCCATCCTCCAGTCCCTTGCTTTCCGGCCCTAGCTCTTCACTTTACCCTTTATGTTACCTACATGGACAGCACTCACCCACTCTAGGCTTCACCTGGTGACTGTGGTCTAGTCAGACCCTCCGAGGATCCGATGGTCTGGTCTTCTCAAGGATGGTGTGGTCAGGGCATTCATCCCTCATTCCCTTATCCCTGATAACCTAAGGCAAATGGGAAGTCCGGGAAATCCATCCCATGCAGAGCTAGGCCCCCTTACCTAGTCCCATTAATATGCCTCACAAAGAGGTGGGTCACACGTGTGTGTGTGTGTGTGTGTGTGTGTGTGTGTGTGTGTGTGTGTGTTCGTGTGTTGTCTGCCCTGAAAAGAATCAGGCATCTTCTTGCATAGACACCTGTCTGTCTGTTCTTTCCTGCGTCTCTGGCAGATCTGGATGCACCGGAAAGACTCAGGAGTTGGTCATGTAACAGTTTCTTTCCTCCATTGTCCTATCATCATCTCTCTTCTCAGCATCCTATTGAGCAACCCCTCAGCTGAACCACCAGTGAGAGAGGAACTGGAGAAGTTCATGGGAGTCCATGGACAAGTTGATGGGAACTTGTCCTGGCCAGCGTTACCGAGGGAGCATCTTCAGAAACAGGAATAGTTCAGTGTGTGAAGGTTCCTAACCAGGACTCCAGAACAGTGGTGAGCCCTGCCCAGTGTCTCAGAAGACAGGCCCCAAGGGGAGCCTGGTGATGGCAATGACGTCACCTCAGCTGTGTTAGTGGAAGTACAGATTTTTCTGCAAGGGAGGGTTTATCCTGCCGTATTTGACACTGACCTGACTGACTGTCCAGGCAAAGACCACCATTAGAGGGACACCACAACCTTGAGTATGTTTAGATATGAGCGATCCAGTCAACTCAATAACAGTGAAGCACAAGGTATAAGACCTGACAGCCTGGGTGTGAGTTCCCACTGTTCAGCCTTGGACAAGTTACTTAACCTCTCTGGGCTTCAAGTTCCCCATGGGAACATTCTTATTTAGGCTTGGTGTTGTTGAAAGCCTTATGTGGCAACTTTTCCGAGGGACACCCACAGGACCCGTGCATGGGTGCAGTGGAAGAGGAGGGTGCTAGGTGTGCCCCCAGAGTGCCCCCCATCCACCTCCGTTGGCTGTTCAGACTGATCATTTGCAGTGATGGCGTCTACTGGCACAGGGAACCCTGCCAGCCGGCCTGCTCCTGAGCTGGTGTTGGCTCTAAGTCCCGCTAGGAAATTGCTCATTACAGCAGGGGTGAAAGCGTGCATCAGATTTGCAGTTTATTTTTAAGTAAATTTGGGGGAGTGGGAAAACAAAAGAGAGACGGTTTCAAAAGAAAGGCCTCCAGGCATAATGGAGACATTGGCAGGGCCCCAAACCCTGACCCCAAATCTCAGCTCAGGAGATTCCCTCCATAACAGCCCCCCACCCCCCATGCTCCATGTCAGTGGATTTTCAGTCTTGCCTCCGTGTGTGTGTGTGTGTGTGGTGTGTGTGTGTGTGTGTGTGTGTGTGTGTGTGTGTAACTTCCCAGCTCCCAGGCTTAGTCTCTGGCCCCAAGAGGCTTGGATCCTTTCTTCCCCTCAGGATATGTGGCCATCCCTCCAGTGCATAGATTCTGTGTTCACAGTCCGTGGTGGTGGCGGCGGCGGCGATAGTGACGGGGTGGGCACACAGGGCCCCGCTCTGGTTGTGGTACCAGGAAGCAGGCTCCAAGAAGGCTGAGCCCCGAGGACCACCTTGGCTCTGGAAGCAGCTACTCTGTCTGAAAGGCCCAAATGTGTTGACAGGAATATTACGTGAGTCAGATCTGCCCCGGACGGACGGCGTCAGCTCCTGCCCCTCACAGCTGCCTGTTGCGTAGGCAGGGAAACCAGAGAGCTGAGACAGGTGTCGGCTAGCTAGACCACAGGACACTACTCACAAGCCTCGCCTAGGGCTGTGTCTGCCTCAGAGGTCACACAGGAGAGGTGGGTGAGAGTGAGTTCACTCTAGCCTTCTCCCCTGGAGGACTTGAGATGTCCTCCCCTTTCAGCCCCCCCCCCAGACTCCACCTCTCTGCTGTGCTTTGAAGAGTGGCTCTGCCTGCCTCTTGCCCTGCTCCTCATGCTCTCTGCAAAGTAGCCCCCATCACCCACAGTGGCTCTGACCAGGACTCAGCCCCTTGCCCTGCCGTTCTCTGGTCCCTGTCTTCTGGCAGGCAGGGAACATGGCAGCTGCCTCACTGAGCCTGTCTCCATTTCCTCACAAGTGAAGCTGGAGTAACAACCTCTCAGTGCAGGACTGGTTTAGAGGGGCTCAGCACCCCCAGGGCTAGCACTTCCGGCTGGTCTACCATGGCAGGCCCGCCACATTCCACCTCAGCCAGCCTTCCCGATGTCCCAGCCAGGCCCTCCATTCTGATTGTGGGGCCCCGGTCCCTGGGCTCTTCTTCCCAGGGCTGTGTGCAAAGCAAACAAACCTCAGAAGTCACCAGCTCTGACCGCAGCCAGGCCATGTTCTCAGTCTCTGTAACCTGCAGCCTGGCCTGGGGTTTCAGGTCCACCCTGGCCGAGAAGCCTTCAGCATCTCTGCGGAGTCCTCCCAGCTCCAGTGTGGGAGCCTGAGCAGAGGCCTGCAACACCAGGCCCAGCGACCTGCTGTGAGCCAAGATGGCTCTACTTGGGGAGGAGGAGGGGAGAAGTGTATTCAGAGGACAGCTGGGTTGCTTGGGAACCTCGCTCCTCAATAATGAGCTGTAGGGAAGGTGAGAGCAGAATTAACTCCAGAAGACTTATTTACAACTAGGGTCCTCAGCAGCCAAATTCTTATTGAAAAACAATACCCAGATGTTGCCTGAGCTTTTCCAGAGAGAGGAGAGAGAGGGGAGAGAGAGAGAGAGAGAGAGAGAGAGAGAGAGAGAGAGAGCGCGAGCGCACGCGAGCCTGTGTCCTGTGTGTGGGCAGGTGGAGTCAGTGTTCTGGCATGACAGCACCATTTATTTTATTAACATACCCTGCTCTGGGCCATGATGGCTCCGCGGGCCCCTCAGTCCTCCCCCAGTCCTGAGCTGTTTCTCAGGTGGGTCAACTGTTTCCTTTGCTAGGGTTCCTCTGGCGGGACACTGCTATTGCTCCCCTTTATTCTCCAGCTAGCTCCTCCTTCCCACATCCCAGGCCTTCACATCTCCATGCTGTCTCTGGCTATTTTCTTCCTCGGCTCCCCAGTCAATAGGTGTCTTCCAGGCAGCCATGGCTGTATCCCTCCCCACCACCCTCAGGGCTGCTCATCCAGGAAGCTGCTCTCTTTTGGCCTGCAACCCAGAATGCCACCTCTTTTCGCCCATGCCCACACTCTGAGAGCTGTGTGTGCAAGCCAAGGCTTTCCCAGATTGAGTTGTGTATTGGGCAGGTGTTGTCCCCTCCGGCCCTTTGGAACCAATAGCATGTTGGAGGCATCGGGGTTCTCCCAGGGCTGCCAAACCCAGCACGGAGCCCTATCCCTCTCTGCAGCCCAGAGCTAAGGTGGCTCTGCCCTGCCCTCCCGGGGACATGCCATGCTTGCCTGGTTTCCATAGCGATGTCAGTTTCCCATGCCAACTGTCTTTGGGAGGATTATGAATTCATTATTTCACATGTAGGTCTTGCACTCCGTCTCCTTCTGCTTCAGATTTCGATGTCTTGGCGAGCACTTTATCCATTTATCATCAGATGAAGAAGAGCACGGGTTGAGTCTGAGCCCAGGTTGTCCTTTCTCTGGTGTGTGGACCCACAGATGGTCGGCGGTGTAGATCCTGGGGCTCTGGAGCTGCGGGTTTTAACGATTCGCATTTGAACCGAGCTGCTGTGTAGCCGCCTCCACAGAGACTGGGGAGCGTGCGGCATGGAGCTTCATCTCTTTGGGGTCTTGTATCCTGTGGGGGATGCTGTGTTGACTTCGCCTCATCAAGCCTCAGTTTCCACGTGTGGTGGTGCCCATGACAGCTCCTTGCTTAGCTGTCATGATGGTTGTGCAAGCTGACAGAAATAGGGCGCCTGCATGCTGGGGAACCCTGGAAGGGCAGAGTCAGCGCAGGCTGAAGGCTGTGGGGCTGGTGGGAAACTGAGCACAGCTGCCTGGTGCTGGCATGTGCCATAGGGGCAGGAAGAGGGCAGTATGGGCAACCCGTGCTAAGAGGACATCAGAGGGGACATCAAGGAGTGGACCTGGGGATCTCCACATTAACATCTGTTGTCGAAGATCTTGGTGGTATGTCATGGTCAGTTTGCTTTGGCTCTGGACCCTGCAGAGGCCAGATGTGTGGGTCTGGCATTTATAAGCTGAGTGTTCCTAAGTCAGTGGTTGGTGCAATGAAAGTACTTGCTATTTGACACAGGTTTGTTGAGGTATAATTGGCATACCCTAAAGCATGCCTTTTAAAGTGTGTTCCTGAGTAAGTTTTGATCAGGTAATATGAGCACCAGTACTGTGCTCCCCCATAACAGCACCCAGCAGCCCAGGACCTTGCCCTTTGTACTCAGTGCCCTGGCACCTGTGGCTCTGTCTCTCATTCAAACATGCTGCCTTTCCCAGAGTGCTGTGCAAGGAGACTAATGTGGAGTGTGCCATCTTCTGAGGCAAGCTTCTTTCACACTCATGGAAATCCTGCGTGTTAGTCTGCATTTTATTTCTGTGGCAAATACTCCTATAAGGAGAAAAGATCTTTGATGGCTTGTAGTTTGAAAGCACAGCTCAGCCCATGGAGGCAGAGCATCATGGTGGAAGGGCATGCATCATAGTGGGAGGGCATGCATCATTGTTGAAAAGCATATATTATAGTGGGGGGGCATGCATCTTGGTGAAGGGCATGCATCATGGTGGGAGGGCATGCATCATGGTGGGAAAGCATGCATCATGGTGGAAGGGCATACATCACAGTAGGAGGACATGCATCATGGAGGAAGGGCATGCGTCATAGTGGGAGGGCATGCATCATGGTGGGAGAGCATACATTATGGTGGGAGGGCATGCATCATGGTGGGAGAGCATACATCATGGTGGGAGGGCATGCATCAAGGTGGAAGGGCGTGCATCATGGAGGAAGGGCATGCATCATGGAGGAAGGGCATGCATCATGGAGGAAGGGCATGCGTCATAGTGGGAGGGCATGCATCATGGTGGAAGGGCATGCTGGGGCAGACATGCTCATCTCATGGTGGCCGTAGAAAAGCAAGGAAAGGACTGAGGGTCCTAGAATCTTGTTTAAGGTCATACCCCTCAGTGATGTCACTTTCCTCCAATGAGGTCCCAACTCTTAACGTTTCCTCACGAAATAGCTCCCCAAGATGGGACCAGACCTTTAATATCTGAAACTGTGGGACACTTCATGTTCAGCTGGTGATGCCTACAGACCATTCATGTGGTGTGTGGCAGGAGTTTGTTCCTTTGTGGTACTTTCTGGTCTCCTGACACACAGGCCAGCAGTTTCTTTATCCTGTCTGTGACTGAAGGGCATCTGGTCAGTTTCTATGTTCCTTCCTGTCATGTACAAGCCGCTGTGAACCCTGCACTGGTCTTGGTGTAGACATACGCCACTGTTTCTCTTGGATGAATACCGGGTGGGGTCACTCATGTGTGAAAGGATGGATTTAACTTCATAAAATAATGCCAAATTGACTCTGGAACCATTGAGTCCCAACCCTGGGTCAGGAGGGTGCCAGTTACTCCATCCTTGGAACTCCCTGCATTGCCAACTTTTATATTTTGGGCGTTCTCCTAAGTGTAAGGTTTGCATTGTGGTTCAGTTTACATTTCTTCAGTAACTAATGACACTGAACACATCTTCCTGGCTCATTTGCCATCTGCAGGTTTTCTTTGGCAATGGCAGTGCTCCAATACAGGCCTTTGTCATTCTCCCCATTAGACTGGCTTGTAGGCACATTTGCGGGGGCGTTTTCATGATTGGCGATGAAGGGGGGTCCAATTAATGAAGGAGCATCCAGCCGTCTCCCGGGGAAGCAGCATCCCTGGACAGGCGGGTCTGCAATGTATAAGAAAGGGAGCTGAACACGCAGGAGAGAACAAACCCATAAGCAGTGATCCTCAGTGGTCTCTGCTCACCCCCTGCCCAGCTTCCCTTGATGATGGGATAATTCACTGTAAAGTGCAACCAAGTAAACCTCTTCCTCCCCAAGTTGCTTTTGGTCAGTGTTTTAACACAAAAAAAGAGAAGCTAACTAAATTACTTCCCTTCCTCTCCTCCCTTCCTCTTATTGTCCCCACCCCTTCCCTTTGAGGTGCTGGGGGTGAAGCCCTGGCCTCCCAGGTGCTAGGCTGGGTGCTTCACACCGAGCCACACCCAGCCCCTCCATATCGTAAGTGCAGTTGTCAGGTCCAAAAGAAATTGGGGACAAACACCTAAGTTTTTAGTCAGGTAGATCTTGATCGGGTATCTATATATATATATATATATATATATATATATATATATATATATATTAAAATGTGTAGCCCAGGCTGGCCTCAAACTCGTGATCCTCCTGCCTCCGCCTCCTTCAGCAAATCCTACCAGCGTGCGCCACCATAACCGGCCATATTTTTTTCTATTGTGTTGTAAGCACTGATGTCTCAGCTGCGAATCTTTGACTAACTCCGAGTTGCCATTTTCTGCCCAGCAAACTCTCGAAGGTTGATGGTTCCACTTTATCCTTGGCCCTGGGGTCCATTCTGAGTTCCCAGCTGTCTGGGATGTGAGGTGGGGACTGGGAGTCTTGTTCAGAGTGGAACATTTGGTCATTTGTTTAGACACTGTACCAGTCAGCCTCCCAGGAAGAGACAAGGCACGGCAGAGGGGCGATGTGGGCTCAGCCAGGCTCCCGTTGCGGCCCAGGCTTTTCCAGTGTGTGTTTTGGGGAAGGGGGGCTGGGGGAGATCTGGGTAGCACTACCCACTTCTTGGATGAGGCCAGCCCGGCATGGTTATCTGTTCTTCCCTCCATCCAGGCTGCCACTGAGGCCCTGGCCTCTCAGATGGGCAGGAGTGAGCCTCAGTTACATCTGGCCAAACCACCTTCGTGAGCCCTGTGGTTAGACCTTCTCTCCTTGTCCTGAGGCCTTGCCTTCAAGAGCTGGGCATTTCTCTGGAGCAGCTTTTGACCCTGTCACACCTCTGACATGGGCTCAGGTTCCTGAAGGTTCACTCAGCCACACAATTACCCTCCTTCTGCCCACACTGGTCAGTTTAGACAGACAGTGGGACTTCCTCCAGGCCCAAGCTAACTTCAGGGCTGGACAGACTCTGTGGGAGAGGAGCTTGTCTTCCCAGGGGGACTTAGTCACAGGTAAGTCTTCATCTGGTTCCACACAGAGAAATGTGCAGCCAGCTCCGAGTGTCCCCAGTGACAGGGACAGAATGTGAGGGAGATTAAATCAGCACATATGACGTAAACACATAAGCCAGGTGACTGTAAGAACTTGAAGCCAGGTCAGGAAGCAGCGCTTGGCTCCAAGTCGGAGCACATCTCTGTGCAGCTGTCACAGACACGACCTCTCCTGCTGCTCAGTGTTTGCCCAGGTTGCAAATAGCTTGCTTGCTGGAGAAAAGCAGGAACAGGCGGATGAGTGAGGGACTGACTCATGACAGCCAGGAGCCATTGCTCATCATGCAGATGCAGACGCCATTCTTGCCTGTGTGCTTTTTGCACGTACATCTGTGGGCACACACACACTTCTTTGGGCGCCTGTGGATGTGTGCATGCACATGTATCTATGGGTCCCTGGGGAGGTGTGCACATACACACACACACACACACACACACACACACACACACACACACACATCTCTGTGGGGAGTTTTTATGGGGATATGTACATACAGATGTCTGTATTGGTTCCTATGGAGCTGTGCAAGTACACATATTTTTAAAGTTACCATAAAGAGATCATGTGCCACATTCCAGTTCAATAAGTACTTACAGCTGTCGGCTGGACCCTGGCTCTGCTCTAGGGCTGGGAACGAACATGGTCTGTGTCTGTGAAGATCAGGAAATAGACACGTAAACAGACATTTTAGAGTCCGTGTGGAAAAAGGGAGGACGTGCCATGTCTACCTCCCAACACACTGTGTGGTAGTTAAGTGTTTCTGCTACAGTTTCTGGAATGGCCCTCGATTGGGCTGGTCCCCGGCTTGTTATTATAAATGCAATGTTATTATAAAGTGCAATGAGCATGGACTCCAGCCTGGGATGCTGACAAGCAGATGTGTCGGCACGGCCCCAGAGCTTCACTGTGATGGTGGTGACAGCTTAGATCTCTGCCAAGGGTTCTGAGGCTAAGGAAGGGGTGCATCAGAAAGCCACATGGCCCTGTGCACTACAGGATCTCAGGAGATGCCCATTGCTGGTTCCCCAGTGCATGCCACGACCGCATCTTGATGCACGTGAAAATAATTTTGCCAAATTTGCACCATCATTAACTTTCAATCATGGTCAATTTTTAGACGAGGCTCTTAATTCAAGTTTTTTGTCTTTGTCACAGTGATGGAGAGGGCTCTGTTTTTAGCCGCAGGGGATGATGGTGATGGGGCCCTCCCTCACCCCCATGGAGGAAGGCTCGCTGCCACAGCTGAGATAGAGCTCGTCATCCCGGAAGCTTGCCAGGGATAGGAGGTGATGTGTCTGCTGTAGTAACAGTTTTCCTCCATCCAAGGGAGCCTTGGGGTTGATGTTCTTAAGATGCAGTTCAGCCACACACTTGGCCCCTGCAGAACCATCTGCAGCCCTTCCTTTGGAGAAGGAGGCACTGGGTACGCCCTGGGGAGATCGTGTAAAGTGGATTTCAGAAAGGAAAATGTTTCACGTCCAGAAACTTCCATCCTCCCCACGGGAGCTGTCACATGCCCGCTGTTCACTAAGAACCTAAGAGCATGTTTTCTCTTGGCTTTAGTGATAACCAGATTGAGATGAATGGCTTGCGGAAGCCAGGGTCACTGTTGTTCATCACAGATGTACTTTCATGAAACACACAAATAATGAAAGAAGTGGCTCTCCATGGCCACACAAAGGAGACAGATGTGGCCACTGAGAGTCACCCATTGGGCCCTTGACTTCAGCTCCCTGGCTGGTACCCATAGCCAGTGGGTCCTCTGGGGAACTGAATGCACCTTCCTGGGCATGCCTGCTTCCCTGCTTCAGGTACAGGCTTCTCATGAAGTCTCTCAGCGCATCCCCACCAATCTTGGCTACTCTCCAGAGCCACCCTCATCTTATTCTGGTTGGCTGGGCAGATGGGAGCCAGATCCAGTCTGTCTTGCCCATCCTATGGCTGTTAGAGGGGGGCTCACCCCCTAACCCCGTGCAGCCCACCATTGTTGGGGAACAGCCCCAATTCCAAATGAACCTGCTTGAGACAGTCACCAGGAAAGGCCTGGTGTCAGGGCCCCTCTTTTTCTGGACTTTGTGCCCCTTTGTTTGTGTCTGTCATGTGTGTAGTGCATATATCTCATCTAAACCCCAAATGTATGGTTGTCATGAGGTCCTGCTGGCTCCCGAGCCTGTGCTGGGAACAGTGGCTCAGAAGTCAGGCTTGCTGGGAGTGGAATCTCCTGTTCTACTGCTTTGGGGCTCGGTGGTTCAGTGGTAGAGCAGATGACTAACATAAGCAAGGCCCTGGGTCCCATCCCCAATAATGCAAAAGCAATTGTAAGGTTTTTGAGACATGTTTGTCGTTTACTTTCTGGCTTATTGGTTTATGGCACGTTCATCAAGAGCTGGAGCAGCCTAGAGGGAGGTCAAGGGTATTGTAGGGTTTGTATAGTGTGGACAAAGATGCAGATGCAGCCTGTTTGGTCTAGGTTAGAAGTGTACAGGTCCAGCTAAACTGTCATCTGAGACATGCAAACCTAAAGGCTGCTTGGCGATATGCTGGGATGCAGAGTGGAGGTGTCTCCATCCACAGGAGAGCTGTAAGTGGTGCTGGCTACCCTCTCAACCCTCCTTCCACCATGGGCGAGAGGATGTCCCGGCTGATTACTTCATATACACATTGCTCAAGGCTCTGGGAGATTGGCCCTGTGCCCACAGCCACGTAGCCAGGGGAAGCAGAACCTTCTAAGCCTCTGGATTCCTTTTTTTAAGCAGAGGCAAGGGACTCACTAGAAATATGTTGGATTTACACCAAACCCCTCTCAAGTGCTACATTCCTCTAGGCCACGCTATGCTTAGAAAACATGCTGCAGACAGCTGCGGAGACCTGCTCTAGAAATCACCAAATGCTGTTTTCAAAATACGCCTTGAAATATCAAGTCTCGGGCCTTCAGAGCACAAATGTAATGAGTCTTCTTCCGCTGCCCTGTATGCTGGCTCCGTCTGTCTAATTGGCTGCCCTGAGCCCCAACTGGGGACACACTGGAAGATTCCTAGGCCTCCGAGGTTCTCAGCTATGGCAACTTCTGTAAATGACAAGAACGTTGGCAGAACCCAGGGCCTCCTCCCTGACCACCCTCAAATCGGCGGTGACCTTGCAGAGATTGCAAAGGTCACAGCTGTGCAAGGACCACAGACGTCTGTCCTCACAGAGCCTAAGGGCTCAGGGTGAGCCTCCACTCAGAGCCTGGCTTCACTGAGAGCAGCTGCCTGGGCTTGTGGGTCCTGCCTTTGGCCCCAGCGATGTCTAGGCTAAATGACAGCATTTCCTGGTGTATTAGCTATTTTCTTGTTGCTGCTGCGACAAAAACAGCCTGAAGAAGGAAGAGTTTCTTTGGGCTCCCAGTCTTAGGGTACAGTCCATTGTGTCTGGGAAGGCACGGTGACCGGACCTTGATGTAGCTGGTCACATAGTGTCCACAGTCAGGAAGCAGAGGGAGAGATGGATGCTGGTGAGCTTGCTTTCTCCCAGGACCCCAGCCCATGGGATGCTACCTGCCCATATTGATTGAATCTTCCCTCCTCACTTCTACCTCTTTGGGATCATCTTCACAGACACGCCCCAAGCCTTGTCTCCTAGATGACTCTAGACACCATCAAGTTGATAGTATTAAATACCACACCCTGTGACTGGGCTTTTGGGGTGTCAGGCTTTCTGCAGATGCTTAAGCTACGAATCTTGGGTCCCCCTGATCTCTCATTGGCGGGTTGACTACCCCTTTTCATACCCCTTTTCCTTTCTTGGGATGATGTGAAATTTTCTTATTTAAGGGAAAAGAAGTAGCTTAGCGAAGAAGAAAACACGACAGTCAGCTTTTTGCGACTGTAATACACCAAGAGTGCCAGCGTCTACCAGGAAAACTTGGTCTTGGCTCCTGGTTTTGGCAGTTTTATAGCCCATGGTCAGTTGGCTCTGTTGCTTTGGCCCGCGGTGGCATCCTGGTGGGAGGGAGCACAGACGGGAACAAAAGTGCTCATCTCATGGGAGGTATCAAAAGACAAAGCAAGGGGCTAAGATCCCACAATTCCCTTCAGGAGTGTGTTCCAATATTGTGAGGACCTCTGACCAGACCCCACTTCCTAAGGGCTCCTCTGCCCCACCCAGAGTCCTACCCTGGGGTCAAAGCCTTTAATATATTGGGCTTGGGGAGGTGTTCAAGGCCCAGACTACAGTCAAAGTCCCACAAAGGTACCCTTTGTGGGCAGTTCTGCTGCACGTGTTTGTTTCAGGATGGCCCTGAATGTCAGACTGAGCTGTCTGAGCACCCAGATGTGATTGATCCTGCTTGTGTGTGGACAGGACGGCCACTCGGACATGCTGGTCAGTTGTGTGGGCATCTCTATGCAGCGGCAGCTAGTTAGACACTAGCACGCAGTAGGAGGAGAGGCCTAAGAGAAGCATGCTGTGCCCGAGGCTGCAGGTATCAGAGGCCAGCCTTTCCCAGGAAGTGATGTCAGGCCCCTTCCATAAGTACAGCTGAACTCTTCCCTCCTATAGGAGCCCTATATCCCCATGTCCCCACACTCCCCTCCTCCCCGCCGCAGAGGACATAACTGCAGCTACTCCCACCATCCACCAAGGCAGTTTTTAAACCTCTGTGAAGGCTTTTCCCAGGGAGCAGGCACCTCTAGCCTCCTCCCCCAGACAGCCTCTGGAGGGGCACAGTCACTGCCCTGGGCATCCCTTCCCACGGCACTGCATAGCCTCTGTCTCGCAGTTACATGCAGCTGGGTACCTGGGCTCCAGAGGGGAGACTGCAACTAAGAACTGTCAGGGAAGTCAGTCACACAACAGCCCCCAAATGGGACAGAAGCCCTTCCTTCCCCAGCCCTTGCAGGCCCAGTCTGGACTGGGCAACGGGGTGTCTGCCTCAGCTGGTACCCAAGCCTCATCCTCCTGAGCATGCCAGAGACCATTGCTCCAGGTGATCCTGCTTACCACTTCCTCCTCCAGCAAGGGTAGCCTGCCGCTGCCCAGTGCCAAGGCCCCCCAGCTCTGACATGATAGCTTGTTTCCAATAGAGACTATCAGAGACAGCGCACATATGGCCGTCTGGTGGGATCTGGGGGGAAGGGGAGGGTCTGAGAGCTAGTTAAGGAATTTCTGGCTTCAAAGTAGGCTCAGCAACTCTCATCCACCTGCGGGAGATACCCCAGGCACTTCTAGTATTGAAGCGTCTGAGCAGAAATGGCACCAAGGCCTGTCCAATTACCTCTCATTGCCAGAAATAGATCTGAGAAACGCCAGCTCTTTCAGGTAGGAGCCCATGAGCATCGTGTTGAATAGCAGAGGCAAAAAATAAAAAAAAATAAAAAAGAGGGAACCATGTAATTTCATTAATAATTTTTGCTTACAGTGACTATTAAGAAAGAGTGATCGGTGAATTAAAACTCAATCAGGTTCTGAAAAATGGAGAGTAAATAATATTTGCGAGGGATGGCTGCGATGGGAAAGCCTGCAGAGACCCGCCCATTAAAACACACATTATCCCTTAAACAGAGTCAATGTAGAAATGCAATTCTCTACAGATCAGTAACGCTCATACATTTATTTTCTGCTGGCTGATTTTGATTTATGGGGTCCTTTCCCAGCTCATTCTCAGCTCCTCTTTAAAGTGCTGGTTTTGTGCCCGTGAAAGGCAGGTGACTGATGAAGGGGTAGGCCCTGAGTCATCTGAGCTCCATGGCCACTGCAGGACTCCAGCCTCTTCCTAAGGGCCTGCGGAAGGAGCAAGCGGGGTCTGTCCCTTCTCCTTTCATCTGGGGCCAGTTCTTGTGAGTAGCAGTTCAAGACCGTGGAAAGGGGACCCAGATTTGGAGTTACCAGTTGCCAATGGGGAGAGTTTCTGGGTGCATCACCTTCGCTAGCTGAGCCTCAGTGTTCCCATCTGTGGGAGGCGGGAGTCTGTGGGTTTGTTGGACTGTCATAACAAAGTGTCCAGATGTGGCACAGCAGCAGGAATGTGTCTTGGGTCTCACCTCACTCCTTGGGGGCTGGAAGTTGGAGAACGCAATAATTCCATCAATTCTAGCCTTTGTTGGCTATACACATCACTCTCTCTCTCTGCTTGTCTTAGGATGTAGCCACTGTTTTGTCTTGGACGAGGATGCCTGTCTGGGAATTTCAGGCCATTTCACCTTGAGATCTTAAGTGACATACACAAAGACTCAAGACCGTAGTCAGGTTCTGGGCCTATGGACCGTTTGGGTTACCACTCAGTCTACCCCATCTAAGCACTGCAGGACTCCAGATATTACACTACTTTGGCCTGGCCAAACTGGGGAGCGGGTCCCCAAAGTCATCCCAGATAGGGGCCCTGCAGTGAGCCCTGGGGTATGGAGAGGTGCTGGGGAGGTGAGACAGAGGGAACAAGCCTAAAGTTTGCTAGGAAAGAATCTCAGGCTTAGCAGGGTGGCCATGTTCAGGTGAGCCATACATCTGTCCATCCTCATGTTTGAATGACTGAGCTCAGGGGCTGGGGCCTTGTGTGTTTAATTGTTCAGTCTCCAAACCTTTAAAGTACTTGTGGCAAATGCAGGAATGGGAGCCCCTGTCCCCGAAAGCCTAGCAAGGGGCTTTGATACCCTGAGGAGCTGACCAGGGTAACCCTTACCTGTGTGGGAGGTGGCCCTTCTTTCATGCTGGCCTGCTTCTCTGAACCATGTCGGCAATAGTTTTTGCAACTCAATTGTGCTGAGTTTCACTAGGTGGAGGAGTCATAGGAACTGTGAATACAGACCCCTACCCTCTCAAACCAGAGCTAGCATCCATCTCTGCAGAGATGACGGAGGCCTCATCTGGTCCTCTTCTGGAATGGTTCATTATCACAGAGTGTGATTGGAGTACAGGGGACAGTGTGGTGCTGATGCATAGGCTGGATTCCCGGCAAAGGCCACACAGGAATGGGGCCTCCATTGCTGCCTGCCCATACAGGCTGCTGTCTAGGGCTTCGTGGCTCAGTGTGGGAGGAGTTGATTCTGCAGAGACTACACTTCAGGATGTGAATCTGGTCACAGCAGGGACTCAGATGGTTGCCACCCGGTCTATCCTGGCTTTCTCATCTGGCAAAGGGCACTCTCCACCCCCAGCAATGCTGCCGGCAGCCAAAAGAGGCTGCGTGGTGGTGAGATGTCAGGCTAGAAGCCCATAGCGCCACCTCTGGGCGGTGTGGCTTTGGTCAAATAAATCTCCCTCATTATGCCTCCCCCCCCCCCTGCTTCCCACAGATGGGGCAACATGTCTCCCAGGGAGTAGAGCTTTAGAGGTTTAAGAGATGTGACATCCATGCAGGGGGTCAGTAGGACCTCAATAAGGAGGTGGCATGAGAATTGCCTAGCTTTGTGACAAGAAGATGCATCCCTGATGTCCATGTTCTGTCCAGTTAGTGAGCAGAGGTAGAAACCAGTATCCCAGCCACACCACCTCCCTGGAGGCCCAGCTAGCTGTGGAGAGGGTGTGCGGGGGCCTCTTCAACATCTCTCCTTAAACTCCTCTAGATGACAAGTGTCCACAAGGTGAGTTTTGACAAATACCAAGGGATATCCCTGGTCTAGTTGTGCATCTGGTGCCCCCTAAGACCTTGCCTTGGTTATGAAAGCTCTTGTTTGGCACCAACTCCTGGCTTCTCTCGGTGAGGAAGGGCGGTGGGCACTTGCAGGCTGGGTCACATGGGTCATTCCTGTTCCTGCTTCCCCTTGCTCCTCTCATCTCCTGTCCCGTCAGCCAGGGGAGACTGCTGTCAGCCAGGGAAGACTGCTGTCAGCCAGGGAAGACTGTGCTCCGGATTCCTGGAGACATAGGTGATGGGCTTGGTCCTCGAGAAGGAAGGATGGGGTCCAGATGGAGGATGTTTCCTGGCACACAGGGGGCCAGGAGGTGTTTGAGGACCGGCCTCTCCTGCGTTGAAAGCATTTTTATTTTTCCATCTGACTGGTGTATCTTTTAAGTCCTCTCTTACACACTGTTACTTTGAAATAATAAGAAAACAGTAACAAGCTGGGAAAAACATTCTAGCAGAGAGGCGGGGCTCTCTTCCGCTTCTCCCAGAGCTGTGGCCCAGGGCAGAGGTAACCAGGAGCCTGACCCTTCACAGAGAGCTGCCTCTGGGCCTTGGTAACTAGGGCCTGCCTCTGAGTGGCCACAGGCTTTTTGTCTCTTTCCTTAGCATTCCTCCAAGAGGCAGAGGGGCGGGAGCCTGGAGGGCTCTGGCTAACGCTTCCCACTTTCTTCTTCCTTCCCTTTTACCTTCACTTCCTCCTCTCTCCCCTTCCCCGGTCTCTTCTCTCCTCCTTCTTTCCTCTCCTCCTCCCTCTCCTAACCAGAATCCTAACCCTAACCCGACCTCTAGCCCTAATCCAAGCTCTGGTCCTAAGTAGTCTAACAAGGTTTGAAAGTTCATTCCTAACCTTATCCTATCTCTAGCTTTAACGTTTGCCTCTGCTTAGCCCAAAACCAAACCCGGCCTTGGCCTTAGTTCTGGCACGAACCCCTAGACCTAAGCCCAAGCCTGACCTTAAACTCCGCCTCCTCAGTGACATACCCACTCTGCACAGGCTACACCCTGAACTGGTCTTCACTGCATCCCGGGTGGCAGAGTGCTTTCTCCCAGCCCAGGGCTAGAAGTGGGCTCCTTCCAGTCTTCAGCTGGAGCTGCCGCCCAGGACATCTGAGTTTCAGGTGGAGGGACATCTGCGGACTAGCTCCAGATGTAGAGTTGCCCGGTCAGAAGACAAAAATGGGTTTGAGATTTCTTTAGCTGCTCTGATTATCCCCTGTATAAAGGCAGGGCTGCTAATGTCCCCACTACAGCATGTAGAAGGGTCCTTGAAGGAGTCTTGTTGGTAAACAGGCCTGTCTTTCCCACCCTGCCTGTGGCTCTTCTAAGGTTTTCTTCTGCGTCTGGGCGGCAGCTGAGATGATTCCAAGAGAGGACCACTGGGTAGCTGTAAGAATAGGCTCTGTGGCTGAGTATGGTATTCCTGGTGAGGGTTCTTGGATCTGGCCAACTCCTGCCCCACCTGGGTGGCTGGGGACACTGAGGCTCAAGCAGGCTAAGTGTGTGGCCTGCACCAGGGGTGGCCATCTTTGACTCAGGACGAGCCCCTGACCGTGGCCCCATAGATACCTGAGTCACTGGCACACGGCTGCCTCCAAGGCCTCCAACCCTTGGGCCTCCAGAGTGATGGCCAGCCTGCTTCATGATGGAGGGGGGGGTCATTCTGGGGCTGGGGCTCTTGCTCCCTGTCCCCAGCTGTGGCTACCCACCTGGCAGGCTGTGGTCCTTTGCACAGGAGACACATTGTCATCGCAGAGCATGGCTGTGGGCCTCTGTAAACTTAACTAGGCCACGTCTAATCCCCTCTGGCCCAGAGGGGCCTCCTGAGAGCCTAGTAGTCCCAGAGCTTCTGGCTTGCTGGGAATTTGGGGCGAGTGCTCTTTCTGGTTAGTGATTTCAAAATGGTCTCCAGGCTACCCTTTCCCCAGGGACAGCACTTCACAAGGTGTCACATCTTTGCACAACCATTCTCTGAAGGGCAGCGACCTTTCGATGAAGTCATGATGGAGCCGGGAACTCCATTTTAGAGACTTGAGTTGAGGTCTTGTTTAGCCTGAGCAGCCAGGGGACAGAGGAAGTAAGCTTTAGTTCTGTGGAGCCTGGGGAACTGCTGAGGCCCAAGAGAGCCAGGCCTTTCTAGAAGAGGATGGGAGGTGTGGAGAAGGGTCAGCCCGGCAGAAGCACTTGCTCTCCCAGGGGTCAGGAGCTTGTGGCTTGCTGCAGGAAGCACCCTCTTAGGAGGACTCCACAGCTTCTCCAGAACACTGTGCATCGAGACCCGTGAGTGTGGCCACTGCTGCTCTCTGCTGGGTGGCACACATCGCATCACGTACACCCTGGCTTAGTGCCCTGCTTAGAATCTTTAAGCTAAATGCAGAGGCAGAGTTGTCCTGGCTGGGGCCTGGGAATGCAGGCCCCACAGATGTGGACTCTGGCTGCCTATCCCTGTCAGGGTCCCTGTGCCTGCGGTGTCCAGGCATTTTGCTGGATGACTCCTTGAGGTTTGTCCTGCCTTCTGCTGTTAATGTCACCATCCTTTTCACTCGTCCCCTCACTCAAATCCCAGCCGTGTTCTTGCTGTGTGACCTCAGGGGCATGCTTTCGTCTCTGTTCCCCTCCTTTGTTTATCTGTGTAGTGAGAGTGGTTACCCCATCTGCCCATGGTGCTGTGTGGGGTGCATGTCATGCATGGTGTGGAGGAGACAAGGATTTACTTAATGGTGTTGAGAAGGTTTTCCCACAGCCTACTCTCCCCTACCCCCACATCAGCATCTTCCCTCACTGACACCTCCTATGAGGGCCATTGTGTCATAGTACAGGGAGATGGGAGTGCAGATCCACCTTGGGCTGAGCCTCTGCCCCCAAGTGTGTGGGTTCTGATGGGATGGCAGGATACCCCCACCTACCCTAGAGCCCACCTCCACACCTGGGCAGGCTACAAGTAAGGCAGTGTGGGAATGCCTCACCGGGAGCTGGTCTTGTTCATCTGAGCTGGTTCTCAGTTGATTAATTTGCTCAGCAATTACTAATGTGCTGGCACCTGACTAGGCTCTGAAGACAGTGTGGGCCAGAGGCAGATGTAGGTCCTTCCCCTGGAGCACCCAGCCTGTGGGAAGGCTTCCTGAAGGAAGGAGCTTAAGAATGATGAGGAGAGGGTGGCCCAGAGTGGAAGGGGTGTTCCAGGCGTGGGAATCACACACACAACGGTCCAAGTGATAGTCACGGTAACGAGGTCTTGGTAGAGTTGCTGCCTGTCAGAGGCTGGCCTACCAGGGACCATGACATTGAGGCTGGAGAGGACCAGGCCTCCAGGGAGACAGAGGAGCTCTGATCCTCATGTAGATGAATGGACCGGGCCAGCCTCTGAATGTGAGTGTCAGAGGTGTGGCCTGACCAGGGTCTGCACAGACAAGTAGATCTGGGAAGCCTGGTGACTGGCCTTGGACTAGGGGGAATGAGACCCCGGGCTAGACCCCACCAAGGGCAGGCTGTCCCGCTGGCGCAGGAGGATTTGCTAATGCATAGGGCCTCTGTGGTAAATGGACCACTGACTCTGGCCTCTCACTTTTCTCATGATTTCCGGTGCTGGATTCACAAGGCCTTTTTCCTTCCTCTTCTCCCTCCCTTCCTGTGGGGAGTCACCCTTCCCCTCCTCTCTGCCTTCCTGGTGCCACGTGGTGTCTGTTGATTGACAGTGAACTGGGCCTGAGAATTTGTTGGCTCCCTCCTGCCCGCCCCCCGCCCTTTCCTTGTGATTTTTCTTGGCTCCAGGAAGGCAAACTGCATCTGAACCCTTCTCTGCAGGCTGTTCTGAAAGTGTGGACCTCAGTGTGAGGCAAGGGCTTCCCTGGCTTCTAGTCCTAATGCCACTGAGGAAGCGGCATGTGCTTTGATGAGCAGACAGGTGAAGGCTAAGCTTGGAGCCATTCTTAAGGTCTATGGGTTGCTCTGCAAAGTGCTGGTTTCTTGATTCACCGTGTTGGGATGAAGCCTTGGGGTACAGCAGGGACAGGCTCAGTGTCACAGGACCCTCCCCTGAGTAGTGATGTTCTGATGTGCCCCCTGCAGCATCCTGAGAATAGCTGGCCCGGCAAGCAGATGCTGGCGGAGTGTGAGGAAGGATTCGGTGGACTTGCTGACCCATGACAGTCACTTTGCAAACCCCAGAGCCCCACTGTCGGGTTATTCAGGAATGAGTGCCACACTGAAGGTGGGGGACAGGCTCAAAAGGGCTTAATAGCTGGCTTGGGTTTACCCCCCAACAACAATGTTGGCCAGGCGCTGTTTCTTCATGGGGCTCGAAGTGGACTCAGATCCTCCATAACTGGATGTCATGGTTAGCTTTCAGGGTGACAGTGCCTTGGAGGACCACCAGAATCTTTATGTCCTGTACTAGGAAAGTGAGACCACCAGGATTGGGGACAGTGATGAACAGTGAACCCAGAAAAGCCCTGGGCTGGGGCAGGATATGTGTGCTATGTATGATGCTAGGTGGGTTTCTTAGATTGGTATGTCAGTCTCCTCAGCATTAAAAGGGAACTGTTGTAATGGCCTCTCCTGTGATGCCAAGGTCAGATGAGCTCTGCCTGATCAGTAGGATAGGCACCCAGCACCCTTGAGATTAAGACCCAGAAGCTCAGAAGTGACAGGAGATGCGGGGTGACAATAAAGGGTGACTAGTGACCACTGCTGCCTCATGGAGCTGCTCTTACTTCCTGCTTGGTGGTTCCTGCCATCTGGGCAGGGCTCCTGTGGGTCAGGGGTGTGGGCAGCCTCTGTCAAAAGCGCTTCAACATTCCTGCTTCCTGTCTGTGCGGATCAAACTGCCCGCAGCTGTGAGTACTCCACCCGTGCTGTAGACGGCTCCTGGGAGGTTTCAGTTGTAGCCAGGACCCCTGAAGGGTGTGTCACAATTCTGAGGTCCTTGAAACCACATCTGATAGAAGCTACTGAAACTGCTTCTGGCCCGACAGGAAGGAGCCTGCTCTCTCTTGAGAAGACTCAGGGCTGAGCCCTGGTTTGGCCCATAGCATGTGTGGTTTGGCAAAACATTTGGACTCTCTGTGTTTTGTTTCTCCATCTGAGGGACAGGGATGCCAATTAGACCATCTTGGGGGCTCTGCATCTGAAGGGCTGAGTGAGCCCCGCAACATGGCTACACCCTTGTCAAAGTGTCGCCATGCCTGTGGCTATGCCTGTGGGTCCTCTCCACTGCGTTGTCACTGTCGATCAGAAGACTGGGGACGTGGGGTAGGGTGGGTCTTCGGTGGTGACTTCCTTGCTCCCTGGCTTTCCCAGTTCCAGGTCGTCTCAGTGGTCTCCTTGTTGCAGTCCCTAGCAAGATGGCCCCGGACCTCTGACTCGGAAGCCCGAACTTCCACTGGAAGTTACGGGGACGGTGGCACAGGGACTCAGTCCTCCCAAACAAGGACTGAATGGCATATCCTCTTCGTGGAAGTGGGGGTGACTTGTGAGTATGCGGTCAGGGTTAAGAAGACCCCTGTCTGGCATAACTGTATTGATGTTTTGCTGCTTAGGCCCTAACAGCACGTTTGTCACTTGGTGTGCACCATGTCCAATACTGTCCAGTGCTCACACTTAAACACAGGACAGAGCTATGTATGAGCTTTGTGGTATGGGGGGGGGCATGAGGAGCTGAACCTAGTGTGGGGGTCTGGGAACCTTCTTAGAGGCAGTCTGGGATAGACAGAGGTCTGGAGGCTAATGGAGTGACCAAGAGATGGAGCAGTAGCTTATTTACTGTTCTTTTGCTGGGAAGAGACACCATGACCAAGGCAACTTATCAAAGGAAACATTTAATTGGGGACTTGCTTACAGTTTCAGAGGGTGAGTCCATACTCATCATGGCGAGCAGGCAGGCAAGCAGGCATGGTTCTGGAGCCATAGCTGAGAGCTTACATCCTGATCTATAGTATGGATGCAGAGACAGAGAGTGTGCAATCACAAGTCTGGGCCTGGCACGGGCTTTTGAAACCTCAAAGCCAACCCCCAGTGACACACCTCCTCCAACAGTGCCACATCTGTTAATCCTTCCTAAATAGTTCACCAACTAGTGAGCACAGATCCATTTTCTATGAGCCTATGGAGGCCATCCGCATTCAAATCACCACAGGTAATGCAAGGGCAGAGGGTGCCAGGCGAGGCACTGATTCACAGGACAGAGCTGTATACAAAGGCCTGGTGGGAGTGGGTATGGCATGAGGCATAGTCTTGAGTGGAGACTGTCCCCAGGAGGCGTGAGTGGAACCATCCACAGCAATAGCATCTGAGTACGAAGGCAGGAGTTCTGGGGAGACTGCCCACCTCTCAGTTTCTGAGCCACCAAGGACCTGGTCCCAGAATGGAGGGTGAGCCCCACCTGGTGGCCTGGGCCATGAACCAGGTTAGGGTGATGATTTCATCCTGGGCAAGTGGGTAAAACTGACTTTGAAGTCCCTTGCAGCTGTCACACTCCAGTTCCTCAGAAGCCCCCTGGGATAGCAGACTATATGAAATATAAATCAATAGGTTAAGACCACACTTGTCTCCTGCCCAGCAAAGCCCTGTCACTCTGCCCACCTCTTCTGTATTGGGAGGATCATCTCTGACTCGGGCAGGCCTCGCTCTGACGGGAAGATATCGCTTTGTTCGGAGAGAGGTAGAGGCAATCTTGCCTTCGTTGACAAGGCTCTTCTCTTTAATCATCCCTGCCTCCTGGCTACAAGCCGTCCCAGCTCACCGACACCCGCTCCTTCTGTCTTCCTGCTCTAATCATCAGGGAAAAACAGATACTTGATCAGTCAGCCTCTTGGGACCCATGCCTGCAAAGTTCTGCCCCTGACGAGGGAGGAGCAGAGGGGTGGACATGGCCAGTGTGGTAACCCCAAATTAAGGAGGCTAAGGACTTCTACCAGAACCAAGTGTGCCCAGGTCTACCTCCCAGGGTTCCCATGGCAACAGGGCTGTTAGGTATTGGTAATATGGACTGGCAGTGAATGAAATGGAATTGGATGTACATGAGAATCCAGCCACTAGCAGAGTAATTGCAGATCAATCTCTGTCTCCCCCTGGGCTGTCTGTCTTTCCTTCCTTCCTTCCTTCCTTCTTTCCTTCCCCCCCTCCTCCCTCCCTCCTCCCCTTCCCCCCTCCCCCCTCCCTCCCTTCCCTCCCTTCCCTCCCTCCCTCCCTTCCTCTATTTCTTTGTCTTACATGCATGGGTTTTGAAGACCATTCCAGTGCTTTGGAACACATTTATTTCCATTCTCTGAGCAGTTGCATTTTCCTCGCTGCTTTGTCATGGGCCTCCTGTGTATTGAGTAGTTTAACAAATAAAAGTGTCGGCTGGTGATTTATAGACCCCTCTGGCTGTCACCCTCACCTCCCAACCCCTGTCATCACTCTGCAGTCCAGGACAAGGAATGACAGCACAGCCTCAGAGGCTGGCTTCTCTCTGGGTCAGCCACATCAGGCAGCTATTTCCATGGGTTGCAGGGGTTGCAGGGGATGCGTTGGTGCGTTGATGTGCAGCCCTGTCTTCAGAAGCTTGCCAAATATGCTTGGTGCTTGTTTTGTTTACTTTCTTCATTGGTGGTACAAAATACCCGGTGGAAGAATCGTAATGGAGGAAGGGTTTGTTTTAGCTCACAGTTGGAGGGCACAGTCCATCATGGTGGGGAAGGAGCCTGAGGCAGCTGGTGGCATGGCATCCACAGTCAGGAAGCAGAGAGAGATGAATGCTGATGCTCAGCTCACTCTCCCCTTTTTACTTCAATCCAGGGCCGAGCCCATGGCATGGTACTACCCACCTCATGGTCTTCCCACCTCAATGAACCCAGCCTAGAAGGTCCACCATAGACATGCCTGGAGACTCGTCTCCTAGGCGATTCTAGAACCTGTCCAGTTGACAGTGTTAATCACCACCGTGTGCAGACTGGGACCAGAGCCTTGCTGAATGTTTGGCCACAGTTTGGGATTGTCTGAGGCTGAGTTTAATGATTCCCACTGAGCGGCAGCTGCTCTGTGGGAATCATGGGTTGGGATGTCTCTGGAGTCATTCTAAAGAGAAGAAGGAGGTTTCCCAAGCAGAAGCAAGGCCCATGGCTCAGTGTTATGGTACATGGCCATCAGGCAGTGGGGTTTGAGGAACCCCAAGTGCAGGGGTGGAAAGTGTCACCGTATTCCTCTCTCAGAACCTTGAAACCAGCTGATGTCATTTTCCTTTCTGTTGTTGACACCACAGGTCATCTTGATCCTGACCAAGTACTACCATGCAGACATGGGGAAGGTTCTGGAAAGTTCTCTGTGGCGGTAAGTCAGCCTGATGGGCTTTTCTCTTCCCATACTTGTGTGACATCATCTCCCAGCGTCCTGGCTGAGGCTGGAGTCCTACCCTGGCTCCAGCAGCTCCCGCCCACTAGTGGGCCCCACCAATTTTCAGTGGCTTAGAAAGACATAATGGAGATGTCGAAAGCGGATTAGGAATTTCGTCAGGGGGACAAAGGGCCCTGGCAGATGGACAACTGTTTGGAAAGCTTCTTTCCTCGCTCTTTTCTGTCTGTTGTTTTCTCCTGGCTCTTTTTGCCTCCTCCCCGGAGGAGGAGGCTGGCAGCCTGAATCCAGGTCACTGCACAATATCCCTGGCTCTGCTCTGGACTCTATAGGCAGCTCCCAAGCCCCCCAAAGCTCAGGCTGGCCTCATTGTTGGGGTAGTTTGCTTTCTTTCTGGCTCAGCCAAAGAACTGTAAATAAATAACCCACCCAGGCGGGATATCTCTTTATATGTGAAACATGAATTGGGCCCAAGGACATCAGACCGTCTTTGATGTCTGAGAGGAGAGGAGGGAGGAGGCGGCTGCAAAGACCATTTTGGCCATTATCATCGTCAGTTCTGCTTGGAGCATGAGGATCTCTCGGGCTTCGGGTGGGATCTTTCCTCCCACGGGAATTTTACCACGGGACTCATTCTTGGTGTGGGATCATTTTGCCTTCTCTGTGTGTTTTTCCAGTAGTGATTTAGTTCATTTTAATTTGAGTTTGAAAAATACCTGCCTGTTGGGACCGTTTGTTTGTTTGAGATAGGGTCTCATTCTGTATCCCGGGCTAGCCTGGAAACTTATCATGCAATTTCCTGCCTCTGTCTCCAGAGTGCTAGGACCAGACCTGCATCCCTGCGCCTGGCTCATCAGAATGGCTTGCAGGAAGAACCGCTTGCACGTGTCTGCCTCGCTTTAGCTTCGGCTTTGCTTGTATCAGAGGGGTTTGGCATTCCGCTTGTCCTGCCTCTGCGGCATGTTAGGAATGTGCTCCAATGGTGCCTGGAGTGGGATAGTTTGTGTTTCTTTTTTTTTTTTTTTTTATGATGATGGTGTCACCTGGGACCAACTGCCCAGGTCACTGTGGCACTAAAGCCCCTTGAGTTTTTGTTACTGCATCCGCAGCCTTTCTGGGCCAGCTCCCTCAGCCAGGAACTCACCTCCTTCCACACCAATCTGTTCCTGCAATCGGGCCACATTCCTGTGCGGAGGGTAAGCTCTCCTCGTGTGACCCTGACGCTCTCCATGTATCTTGCTGCTCTGGTGCTTGAGGAGGGGGAACAGCACTGCCGAATAAATCAGGCATTAAATTCCGGTGGCGGGGCCAGTGAGGTGGCTCAGAGGGTAAAGGCGTTTGCCACCAAGCCTGACAACCTGAGCTCAATCCCTGGAGCCACAGAGTGGAAGTAGAACTTCTCAAGTTGTCCTCTGACCTCAGCACGTGCACCATGGCACGTGTGCCCACATGTGTCCACATAATAAAAAAGCGCACAGGTGAATGAACATAAAAATTCTAGCAGCATTAGCTTCTCTGGGGATTAGCACTGGAAGTTTGGCTTGGGGATGTGTGGGGCGTTTACTCACCAACCCCACAGCTCCCCAGAGTTTTCTTGAGTGTAAGCAGCAGGAAATATTAGATAGAAGGATTTATTGCGGAGAATCTTGCGGAGATAAACAGATAGAAAATAAAGGATAGCCTCGAGAGGGCCTGGAACCTATTCCAACGGCCCCGACTGTCTTGGCCCCAGGGTTTTCATAGAGACGCCAAGGGGTGGAGCAAATGACCTCCTCCCCCAGCACAGCCAAGTGCAGACCATCTCAGACACCTGCACTCAGGCCCGTGGTCCTAATCATCCTCTATGTGGACATGCTGGGTAAAGCCAC